>JAWQUT010000031.1:2212725-2223759 GCA_033807755.1 Ellobium chinense
TATATATATACATATATATATATAGTGAAAGTTCGTTCGTTAGATGAAACCTCTTAGGAAAAAACACTTTATCTGAAAGATTTTTAAGTCCTTTGGAGAGTTCCATATATCTTTCTTAATTTTCCCTGTTTTATGTAAAAAAAGTAAATGACTGAAGTAATATATTTTTTTAAACAGATTTTTCAACATCTGAATTTGCCCATCATCAATCTGATTCTTGCTGTTTAAAGTAATCAGTTGAGACAAATTAGTAACTACCAGTTAGAAGTAGACCTTTTTGGGTTTGTTTTTTTTTTTTTTTTTAATAGTGTACTTGACAGTTGTGAGGACGAGTAATGCCATTTGTTCATGTGAGTTTAAGAAATCAGTAGTGCGTAGCTACACTGGGTTGCATAGTCTATCAGTGCTACTTTTTTGACTGCACACTTTTTTTTTTTTTTGGACAACGAGAGGTACATAACAGCTACAGCATAGGCCTGTCACTGTGAGTGATGCTGAAAAGCACATCCCTATCCCTTTTTCTATGGTAACATTTCACTCAGTGACATGATTGTTTAATGAGAAATGTAGACTATTTTAAATAGAACATACATTTTCTATTCCCTAGCACCTACAGACTTGGGAGATTCTTACACAGTAACTCTGCAGTCCATAATATTGACCATCTTGGTCATATAAAAGCACATTTTTCATATTATTCCTTCCTCTTTTGTCGAAACAGGCACTCCTTTTAACTGGAAACCATTTGTCTGGACTCTTCGATTTCAGTTTAACTGACTTCAACTGTATTCCCTAATCCTTATATATTACTCATCACATTATATGGTTTGACAATTTTATGTTTTTTAGATACTTCATACTTATGCCTTGACACCACTGCTTTTCTGTTAATGTCTTTCCAGTTTAAATATTGAAAATATCTTTCCATGACATAATAAAAATCGGAGATTTTTTTCATCACAGATTATCTCTTTTCTTCTTCCTGTTTCAGCAAGGGACAATCACAGTATAATGATATCAGAGAGGCACTCACAGGAATCAAGTTTTAATTTTGCAACATTTCTCCATGATGCCACTTTGGCCACTTTCCAGGAGAAGCAAAAAAAAACTTTTTTATTCTAATGTCATTTAACAAGCTGATTTTTAAAAAAGCTGATTATTAAATATAGCACCCAATAGATGGTGGTGCATGCAGTCAAAAGTGCATATGAAAAGGTTCAGAATTCAATGAACTAACATACTGTCATTTCAGCATTAGGTCCATCAGAGAAAACAATAGTGTGTTGATAAACTATATTGGACAGAAGAAATATCCTTGGTGAAAAAGTCTGTAGGTTGACATACTACACAGGATGCAAGAAAAATTATCAGTGAAAACAAAAGTATGTTGACAATGTATAGGATGAAAACAAAAATTGTTAGTGAAAACATCAGGTCGATAAACCTTCAACAAGCAAGTCAACTTCAGTGGTGTTGTTGGACGATAAGAAGTATAAAACATTTTTAAAAACCCACCTTTTCTCAACTAACTTTGAAGAGTATGAACCTCAGACCAAGTTTATTAGCTTAACCGTTACCTTCTCTTCAACAGATTAAATTATGGATTTGTTAATTTTTTGACACATACCTTTTTTAGTGGACACCAACAACAAGGTAATACAGACTCAGCAAGCCTGTGGTTTGTATTTTCTGTTCAAACAAATAATGAAACAAACATTCGTAGATAAATAATGCACTCGTGCAGTTGTTGATCTGTTATAGTAAGTATTCAACATAACAGAGATTGTCATTCTCCAACCTTTGCCTCTGGGAATAACAAAAGGAAGTAATCAAGTGGCAAGAAGGCCCTTTGAAAGATTGACAGTTAGACCCATGGTGTGGTGATTAGAAAAGTTGAAAGTGGGAAAATATAAATGCAGTGGGTAAGAGGGACAGTTATTTGATATACTCTTTATTTGACCCAGCTATACTTATCCTCATTTTATAAAGAGTAGTTCAGATGCACATCAAAATTTCCTAGTTTGGTAGTTTTTATTGCAGACAGATTTAAGAATCTGCTTACACTTGAGGAATGAAAGGAATATGATCCTATTTAATATCAGCATATTCTGGTTCCAGCTGTGCAGCAAACTTGCACACAACCATTTGGTTCTTTCTTCCTCTTGATTTGGAAGAAAAAGCAATCCCTGGTACCTTAATGTTCATCTATCCTGCAAATTACATTTTTTTTTTTTTTTTGCCTGAATGGAAATTGATGTGAATGTCTATATAAACATAAGTCATTGTGTTACAATTCAGTCACACAGGATGTCACAAAGAAAAACAAGACGGTCTAATTTTGTCACACCAGTGATAGATTTAAAGTAAGTTAACTGATAGTTTGTCAAAAGTTACATAATCTGATTGAGCATCAACCAATAAACTTTCATTAGCATATATAAGATGTTTTTTAAGACAGAACAATTATATATAAAGGGGCCAAAAATCAAAATGTTACCAAATTTGCTTCAAAATGCGCAACATCTAGGTTTCAACAGGAAAAGAAATATGAAGCTGCTTGAGCAATGAAAACATATCTAAAGAAATGGGTTACAAGACTAAAGGTGAGAAATTTAATGTGTGACATAATTTTTCACTTAAAACCCAGTTTTTGGGGCTGACTCTAATTCAAGGGACATGTTCCAGATGCCTCTCCTTTCTTGTGGCCTACATCTGGAGGCAATGTTTGAATGCAAATGTGGGGATGAATGGCTCAGAAATGATTCCTGATGTTCTGTTTGAGTTCTTCTCTTTTGACGTTGGGGTTCCCCAACACAAGTGACCTTTGAAAAAGTCCAATAAGAAAACATCCAGTGGAATAAGATCTGGGGAATGGGGTGCCTACTCAACTTCTGACCTGCGGCTGTTGATGCGATCCACAAACCTCTTATGGCCAGACCAGGATTACATTAGAGGTGGAAGCAGTTGCACCAATCTTTTGAAACTACTTGAGTATTTCTGTCAAGCTGCATTTGTCCCAGTGCTGCCATAAACCCGTCTCAACACTTCTAGGTAGCATGCTAAGTTCACCATCTGTGCATCACCGTTTTCATCCGCGAGGAAAAATACCCAATAATTCCCGGGGCTGCTCAAGGCTGTCCACACGGTGCATTTCACAGCATGTAACAGGTTCTCTAAAATGCAAATCTGCGGTTGACTTCCCCACACAATAATTAATAGTTCTTCGAATTCACATATCAAGTGAGCATGAAGTGGGCCTCATCATTGAACCAGAGTTGTCCAGCCAGTCCATGTACTTCCAGTTGCTGGGAGAACCAAGCAGCCACTGCATTTCTAGCCTGAAAGAGATTTTGTTTGATTAGGATTCTGCACGGCTTCAGATTTTAATTGAGTTGCAAAATCTGTCTGACACTCGCAGGGTGTAGGCATTCCAGCCTCCTGTACCTGGCATCTGAGCAAGATTTCTGGTGAAATGTCAATTGAGTCCAGAATGTTATTGATATTGTCAGCAGACTGTGCCATATGGGGCCCCCCTGAAAATGAGATGTGTCAGAAACATGCCAATTTAGATTGTCCACTGTTCCTTCTTGCCTGAAGCTTTGAATCCAGGCATACATTCTGGCTTTCATGGGACTCTTTATCTACATTGAAAATGCATCCAAAACAATGAACCTGTTGGGACATAGGAACCTGTCTTGAAGTAGACAAATATTTTATGTTGCTTGGGTCAAGACATTGAAATGTGAAAGACCAAATGTGTGCACTGATTTTTAGATGTGCAAGGAAATTTGAGAAACAGTTGTATTGCATCCGTTTCAAAGTAACACTCTTCAGTGCCAATATTTTAAGTTACAAATTTCCACAATACCATCTTTTTTATGTGCATCAAGGTGGGTAAATATAAAAGATTGCTTCTTGAAATTTTCACCATATGTCATGCATTGGATGTACTGAGTTTCTTTTAAACTTCAAGACTGTGCTTTGTAAATTGCAGCGTTTGTTAGAAAAATTTGTGGTCTCAGTTTTTTTTTTGTGACACTCTGTACAATATGCACTAATAATCTTTGGCTCAGAGAGTGACGGTTTTCATGCATACACTCTTTTTTTATGGAGTTTCATGAGTTTACGCCTTTATACTGATTTCAATTTATATTTTATGCATTGGGGTTTGCTCTGTTATAAAATTGCAAGTGTGTTTGTTATTCTAAAATGAAATTTCTTGACAGTGAAAGAATCATTGTTTAGAGATAAAAAGATTATGGTTGCTTGGTGTGAACTTTGGAGTTCCTGTTTGAAGTCAGGCCATCAGCACTATATCACTAATGATAAATGCATTATATAAAAATATGAAATCCAGATTCAGATAGTTGCTATCATGGTGTTTTTTTAATGTTTGTCACTCAGATAAGAAACTATACCATCCAGTCTTTTCCTTGATATTTTCAAACCGTTCTGTGAAATATCTCATTTTATATACAGTGAGATTAATTGACCATGATTCTATGTACTTGTAAGATATACTGATGAAAAAAAGACAGGAGCCACGGAAGTAAACAAGTACTATTGCAAATCCACTCTAAGTAGAATTACAAACTTTCACATGAACAAACCTGAATATTTCAAAAACACAACGATAGCCTGAATGTTCAAAATAAGGGATGTTTGTTTGAGAAAGAAGAAGCTTTGAGTAACATTGCTCCATTAGTCCTAGATTTCAGTATCACAGGTCTTACTTCAACTTTTATACGCACTTGGCATCGACCTTTCATGAATCTTGCAAGCTTTTTGTGGAATGTTTTTCTATTCTACAACCAAAGTAAATTGTAGACATTTGCAGTTTATGCTCATATTTCATCTCATCAGTCTTGTGCAGTGTCATCTCAGTGATCATAAACAAGACTACATTCTTATTTGGGGAAAATGCTGGCCATGCCATGACACAAGCTTTGTTCAGTTGCTGTGGAAATTGCGGATGAGCACTTGCTGCACAGGCATTGCTTCATCTCTTTGAAAATACTCAGATCACAGTGTGTCCTGAAGTGTGTGTGTAGATGCTGGAGTAGGACATACATGTTACGTAATTAAATTTCTGGTTAGGATGATAATGTTACTCAATCCCACATCTTCCTCAAATAAACATCCCAGTAAAGCTATTATTGTGTTTCAGGCACTTTGCTTTATTGATGCAATTTTCATAATTCTTACACTGTATCCAAAGTTACATTCATTCACCTTCTTGGCAACAATCCTTTACCAGTCAGTGGTTGTTTGGCAAGCCTAACAGCTGCTGTTTTTTGGTTAACAAACGTCATTTATTTGTGACGAAAAGAAAAGATGCATTTATCTCCTGTTCAGTCTGAAATGAGGTTCTTTAGTCTATTAGGGACTCGTACTCACTTGTTCTTGAATGTTTTGCCATACTCTGCTTAAATATTTGGTGCCTTCCAAAAGTTTGGCAAACCTGGCATGGGCAGTGAAGTCACTTTGATTCAAAGTGGTAGAGAGAAAGTTGTGGAAACAAGCAATGTAAGGTGAGCTCTGATAAACTATTTCTATTGAAATTAATTATTTTAGTAGTAGGCCTTACCCACAAGAGGACAGTGCGTGCCCTTAATGAGTATAAAGTCTTTAGGGGCAGTTCTGGACTAGAAGAGCTGCTCTGATGTAAATCATTTTTTTAACATGACCAAGATATGAAGAAAGATGGAAGCTGTAATAAGTAGAATTTTGTTTTGTTCTTGTTTTGTGGGCTTCATCCTGAGGCTATTTGAGTCAACTTGTCATGAGTTTTTAAGACCTTGTCTCTGATGTTTTATTTTAAAGAGAATGACATGGAAAAGGAGGGAAAAATTTTTACATCCAATAATGGAAATTAGTATATATGATGTACTTGATACAGGTAATAAAGAAATTCACAACAGATGTGTCATGATAAATGGAGTATCAAAATGTTCTTTTGGTGCAATAACCATGTTTCTGCATTTCTTTCAAACTTCCCATTCCTTGGCTTTTTTGACATTATTATATACAGATTTTTACATGAGCACATTGAGTTAAAATATTTAGGGCTGTGCGGTGGATAATTTTGCAGCTGAACAAACTCTTTGAGTTTGATAGACATGTAGCGGTGCACTGAGAAATGAAACATTTTTTACACTCACTTGTAAACATTGAACTTTGTTTGTTACACAGTTCTTGCTTGCATGCAACATTTTGATACTCTCTTGTAAAGTTTGAAAATTGATTGGTACTGGGTTCTTACGTTGTGGCGAGGAAATATGCCACTTGCCTTAGACAGAATCCTGCCAAAAACCTCCAGGTCAGCCCTACCATTTCTTGTGCTGCTTAGAAGAAGTGTCTTAAGAACAGATTAAGTGAATGAAGTGAAGTAATGATCCTGGGTTATTAGTGTTAAGAAATTCTCTTCCAGACGTGCAGTTACAACACCTTGCAGTGACTTTCTTGTTCTCTGTGTTTTTTCCCAGTTCTTTCAATTAATTCTCATTAGTTATTAATAAACACATGAGCTGTATATGTAATATAGACAATATGCACTAAATTTTCTTTTATGACTATATGCGTACATTGCATTCATGTATATAAAGTGCCCTCTCATTGTTTATTCAGTGAAGGAGAAAAAAGTTTGATTTTTATCATACATAAATGCTGCTGGTCATAAGAATGGCATGTAGATAAATATAATGTAAAGAATTGGTCGGACAGGCCGTGCCTGTTATAAGAGAAATACACCATGTGTGAATTATTCCCAGTGTCTTTTGTTTTTATTTCAGTTATCGTTCGCTTGCGTCTTCCCTGCCTGACAACAATCTGTGTCTTAGATGTACTCGAATTTTTTACTAGCGTGACTTTTCTTGATTGGGGGCGAGAAAATTTCTCTACAAATACAATGGATGGCATACGCTTTATTGCCAGCTGAAACAAGTTTTAGTCACAATAAAAGTTTACCGACCATCCCAGAAGACACTCTGCTATCCCAACCACCACCTTAAATATCACCACCACCATCTGCTACCTTTTCTAGCCACCACTGCTACTACTGACTTCACGAATGCTATTATTACCCCGTCTTCATTTACTACTATCATTGCTGCGACTCTCCATTTACTATTACACTGCCACTACTCTCTGCCATTGATTTACAGTACTACATGTATTACCGGTGTTGCTATCCCTTAACACACGGCTACTACTACGACTACTAGCCTACAGCATTCCATGGTTTACTACTATATAATTGCTGCCACTGTTACAACAACGAGAACAACTATCACTTTTACTACTACAGCTACATGCATTACTAGATCAGTTGTCACTGCTGCTGTTGCTAATACATGTACTACAACTGCCACTGCTATTGCAACAATCAACAACTACTTCTGAATTCTGTGCTGGAGCATTTATGTTTAATTTCTTCTTTTCACGTCCCTGTCTATCCTTGTTCTTATTTGTCTGCAGTAGAAGTAGAACTAGTTGTGCAGAAGTTGTTATAACTGTAGCATCAGAGAAAGTAGGCCTACTTGTCGTGAATATGGTAGTGCTAGTGCACTTTATGACGGCAGTGGTAGTATCAGAGGCAGTTGAAGTAGAAGGAGGAGGGCGTAACTGTTACAGCGACAGCAACATAGAAGCAGTGGTTATTGAAGTCTTGTTTTTGGTGATGGTGATGATGGCGGTGGCAGTGGTGACGATGGCGGTGGCAGTGGTGGTGATTCGAACAGTGTAGTGTCTTTTGGGATGGTCAGTAAACTTTATCATTTGGCCCAATGTTATTCCAAATGAAGGTCAACCCTGCCTCACTTTTTTTTTTTTTCTGGAAAACATGACTTCGGAAGGCCTAAAAACACGAAACTGATAGAATATTAGCCCACAAATACTCCTATTTGGTAAATGACCTCTACTCTTTCTTGGGGTCAAAAGATCAAATTTACAAAATACACGCATTAATTCTGCCTCAGATGTCCCGGAATGTGCGACATAAGTAAATGGCATGATTTGCACTGGAATTCAGATGTTTAGATAAAGACTGGCATATGAAAGTAGATCTACAGTAATTATTACTTTTTAGACTCGGGGATACGGCTCACAGATTTTCCCATATTCTCGATTGGTCACTGTAAGAACAAATCACGAGACTGTACTCCAGGTATGGGCTACGTCTGTTTGGTACCCGCGAGTGAACGAAACAGGCGGTCCTTTTACTTTATGGGCGGTTCTGCTGATATTCTAAGCAACGGAAATACGAGACCCTGAGCAAGCCAAGATAGCTACGACAGTGGCGGAAGAGCTAGAAAAGAGTACGCTGACTGGCGAGTAGTATTTCTTTGCCTCATTTTTTAGCATGCATAGGCCTACCATGTTGATTGTTTTCACAGCCTCCTCTGACACAAGACCGTCAATTAAAACTTCCACTAACAAGTTTGAATTCGTAGATGGTGACAGCCACAGTTGCTGAACTCTTACTTACGATGTAAATAGGAAGAAAAGTTCCAGATTTATGTTCTAACTAACGTCTGAGCTTCGACCACTTCCCCGCGGGCTAATGCACAGGAACGATAAAGGTAGTCTTGGACGGGAGCAATGTTTCATATGCCTGGAAACAACCAATGACATTTTAAAGTGCCCAGAGATTCAAACTCAAACGGTGGCAGTGAAGATACCATCAAGCATATGAAGTCTTTATAATTAACGCATGCAAATTGAAAGACCATGACGCTCTACCACCCTAACGAACAAATTTGAGCAACTCATGTAAGATCTTAAAAATCTGTGCTGCCTAGCATTATATCATGTCATTTAAAATATAATAACAGAACAACCGAAATGTATCACCATTTAAGGGCACTTTTAAAAACAGTTCGGCATTAACAATCGCCTCTTCGTTAGAATAAACAAAACAAAAACAAAAAAAAAATTATCCATCCTTAGCAGTGGTAGTAACAGTAACAGACGTCATCGTGAAGTCTATAGGGCCTATATGACTGTGTTGTGGTAATGTGCTGTAATTTCTGACTTCACCATCGATATTATTTTTACATTTCTACAGTCTCAGTATGGACAGTTGCGACGTGTCAAGTAAGAGGGCCAAACAAAAACAAAAAAGTGTCACTCTGGGACAAGCAAAGAGTGTACAGGTAGACAATCACCAGCCACCAGGATACGCACTGAATGCGTACCAAGTTAGTATTAGTAGCGTGCAGTGATATTTTGTAGTCTAGTGTGGTTATGGCACTGCCAGTTAGGTTGTCTGCGTTGGTCACGTGCTGTCACGCGTTTCATCATAATAGCGGAGACACTTTTCTCCATTGAATTGGTCGAAATATGACGTGCTGCATCATATCGCACTGCAGGGCACAGATGCTCATTCTTGGAATGAATGTCAGCTCCAAATTAAATGCAACAAAGTTGTTGTTTTTTCCGCGATTTTCTCAAAAACGCCTGAACAGAAATTAGTCAAATTTCGACGCAGTTTACCAAGCCCAGGCATTGGAGTACATACTGTAATTATATAAGAAAAAAAAAAAACATCATGCCAAAACATCCATCTGTTATAATTCTTTTAATTGTTACTCTTTTCCCTCGTCCTCTTACTCGTACGAATATGTGATGTTGAAGTCGATGCACTAATTTGTCATTCATTTTTCTTCACATCATTATTAGTTATTCATCAATTAGCATTGCCATAGAAAAAATATTCTGCCTTATATGTTTACTTACATCCTGTTGCCATTTCCTTTCTGCTTAGCGACTGTTCTTCATTCGGTCACTTCCAGTATGTGAGCATACACGTTTGCTCATAATAGGAATGTTATACTTCTGACTGAAAATGTTTCGCTTAGTGTCAAATGCTAATGTTAGCTTAATCAAAATAACCGGATGAGGAAATGTTGCAAAACCAAGCAATTTTCGTGTCCTCATATTTATGGGCTCCGAGAAATTGCGCTTCATATTACTTGGTAAATACCATTGGCAAGTGAGTTCTGTAGAAGTTTCTATTATTATTATTTAATTATTTGTGAGAAAATCTAATATTTTCAGAAAGTTGGATTTTTTTATGTTTTGTATTGTTTTCTTTGGTGTGTGCCGCACATGCTATTCTATAATGCGCTAAATCAACATAGATATGAAAACTGAAAACGTGTGGTGCATTGACTCTGTCGTTCCCCCGGAATCTGATTTTGTTTATCACATGGGCTGTAATGACAAGTCCCAAATCAGAAGGTTGTTTTCTTTGTTTAAGTGTATTTTTTTTTTATTGTTTACAAAAATGCTACGCACTTATTTGGAATGAGCGTTTCTTGCTTGTTTGATCTTGGCATAATTAAACAATAAGCAATCTCCTGAAGATCTTTTTTGAAAAGTGGTGCAATTACCTGAGATGCTCTTATATGGAACTTGTGTTATCAAGTTGTAAGCATTGTCATTGTTGTGCAAAGTGGCTTATTACAAATTCTGTACAGGGTAAAAAGGGAATATTTTGTTCTTTGCATACAACTAAATTCTAACATAAAAACATGTCCAGGTAAGACAAATGGAGAAAGGTAGACCTACTATCTTATCGAAACTTCACTAATTTCTATCAGGCAGCTGTAGGAAATTCGAAAAAAAAAATTGGGGAAAGCATGCTCATGTCTCCGGCGGCTATACATGTGACGTTCCCTTCTCCTCCTTCTCTCCTCCCTCATTCAACATTCCTGGATCCGCCCCTGGATATGACTCAAAAGCATGTTGTTTGGTAATTCGTTAAAAACCAGAACCTCTGTCGTTTTTCTTGTCTGAAGAATTAATACATTAAGGTAGGGAAGGCCGGAAGGGACCCCTAGCCAATGGTTTTGTAGGGGGATGGGGGGACGACATAGGTATATATATATAATAATACAGTATATACCGGCCCTGCCAAAAGAAGATCCACAGTTATAGTGTCTCATACAAACTGAGCAGATTCGAGATCAGCGAGAGAGAGAGAGAGAGAGAGAGAGAGAGAGAGAGAGAGAGAGAGAGAGAGAGAGAGAGAGA
>JAWQUT010000031.1:2236860-2284429 GCA_033807755.1 Ellobium chinense
GGGGGGGGAATATATGTTATACTGTTTTGGACTGGAAAGGAAAGAGTTGGTTGATGTAGTCATAAAAAGAACCAAACTGCTTTGAAGCAGTGGCAGAGGAGTTGCTTGGATAATAGATTTGTGCTATTCATATGGAGCAGATACATTGGGAACTCACGTGTTATAAGTATAGTCAACGGAATTATTGCTATCTGCTATGGTTGAGTTGAATACAGTACAGTACTGCTCATCCTGTTGCCTGTGATCGAAGTAAGCAAGGGCTGTTGGTGGCAGAATCATTGGACAATATATGATCCGTTTCATCCAAAGAATTTGAATTTTTGTCGGTTTTTTTTACTATTTCGAGGATAAATTCCTTTGTTCACAGACATGTCATTACTGGTTATTGTTATAAATGTAGGCATGACGTTACTAATTATTGTTATAAATGTGGTGGAGCTTGAAGTACAGAAATGGAATGTGTGCAGTAAAGTTTGGTCAGGAACATTTTAACCCATATTTTTATTTTCAAGTAGTATGGGCTCTCCAGATCAACAGATCTTTGCTCTCAAAGTAATTGCTCAGATACTTATGAATGGAATGAAGTTGCCTTCTCATTGTCAACCTAGGAGTTACATTTTCTGCTGCTAGTTTTGAATTTGATCGAAAGAAGAGACATAGCATTTACTAGATGATTTTATCAATATTTTTGCCAGCTCAGTGAAATGGAATCTGATTGACATGTGTTCCCATTGCGGCATTTATTGATTTTCTTCTCCTGCGGGATAACTTACTGGATTGCACTGAAACATTTTTTCCTGTTTTTCCAGTTACTTGATTAGCAAGACTTTCTACTTTGCAGTAGGCCAGAGTCTGTTACATGTTGAAAGTTTAAATGCAAGACATGAGAGTTTTTGGTCTGGTGTTTTGGTTTTTTTTTTGTTTTTTTTTTTGTTTGTTCTGTTCCTTGCAGTAGCATTAAAGCAATGGCTTTTTATGTACCTTATTATTTGTTAATTATATGAGGATCAGGTTTTTTTCCTTCAATAATAACTGAAGACTTGACACTCATTGAAGCTGATAGAATGAAACATGATCAGAGAGAGGAACATGTAGAGTGTATCCAGTTATTATGAAGGTTTAATTGGCCCTCTTTGTATTGCTAAGCAGTTTTGCAAGATATTTATAAAAAATTCAAACGATTATGACACTACTTGCCCTCCTTTTTTTTTTTTTTAAGTGTTCCTTACTGAACCATAGCTATATTTATGTCACTTGTATGTTTTTAGATTTGCATTCATTATTACTTTCTCTCTTTTTCCTCCTCCTCTCTTCTCTCCCCCCCCCCCNAAACCACAAAAACAAAAAAATAAAAAAAAAATAGAAACCTGCTAGTAATACAGTTAATACAGTGCTTTCTTCAGGTCATATGAGTAGGGTTAGACATTTTCACATTGTAAATTTGAGGGGGGATATGCAAATATTTAGAGAGATTTCAGGTCTTTCTGAAGTAATTCAAACTTTGGAACGCAGGAAAGAAAGGGAGAATAGCACGCATTGTTCATTATTACAGAGGGGATTTTGAAATTTAAGGGGAGATCTGGAGAGTACACTGTTAATATTTCCAGTAGCCTTTGTACTGACAGGATATGGCTGCCATTATTATTGGTATCATGTGCAATTTTTACAAGAATTTTATGTTGACTTTTCAGTGTTTACAAAGTATAGTAGGGGATCAAACATTTTGACATACACACAATCTCTGTAACATGGGATTTACCTGTGGCACACTTGTTCATCATTACAAGCATGTATTATTTGTTAATTTCTGTAGGCTATTGGTGGGAGTGGACAGCTGCACATACTAAGTTTATGCCTTGTTCTCTGCATACACACATGAAAGTTGATCCATACTTCAGTCCTGGGATCGTTCCGATTGTTCCTTTGCCATGAGTAGGCCTCTTATGCCTCCCCACTATGAACAACCACTTCGTCCTTGTCTCCTATGCAGCACAGACTCATGTTACAACTTCATGTATCAGTTGTTCAGAAAGCTGTCCATAATGCATTTACTGTGGTGTTTGTAGCTGTGGTTACATTGAGTAGATCAGTGTTGTTTATATATAAACAGTGTCTATCATTTGTTAACTTCAGATTGCATGCAACATCTTCCGAACTCTTCCTCCCAATGACAACCCAGATTTCGACCCAGAGGAAGATGACCCTACCCTAGAAGCATCATGGCCACATTTACAAGTGAGTTGAGTTTTAGTGGGAGATTTCTGTTGAAAACAGAACAGTTGTGTCTCTTGTGAAGAACTGAGAGGTCTGATATAATTAATGGTATTTCTGAATATTTTTTTTTCTGTTTAACTTTATTGCTTGAAGAGAGCTGTGATAGCCATCAGTGGAAAATAAGGCAATCTGCTTTAAATAGCCCCTTGCCTAAAGAAACAGTGATTTATATAAGAAATGGCTTGCCTGTGGTATAAAACTCCTTAACCCCCATCCTCGACTTCTGTGAACCCACTATCCTTCCACTGTAGATTATAGTATATTGCTGTGGTGGGCATTGCCTCTTCTAATTAAGAGACATTTTGCATGCAAACTTCTGCACCAAAGTGATGTATGTGGCTTTTTTTTTGCTTCTGTTGTGGGGCCTGCTATTAGGCCAACTCTTATCTCAAAAGACAGTTGTTACATCACCAGATTTCACACATGTATCCAAGACTCATTAATGCACATACTTATAGAGGCATTGTATTTTTTCCTCTTGAGAGCAGCCCTTTTCCCTAGTTTCATTGATTTATTCTTGAGCCACAGGCATTGAAAACCCCTTTGTAAGTATGTGTATTAATGTGTCATAAATACATGTGTAAAACCAGATGGTGAAGTAACAACTATAGTTTGAGACAAAGTTATGCTATGATCAACTCTCCCAATAGGTAAAAGTGCACAATTTAGTACTCTCCATGCAAAATGTACTGAAATAGAATAAGGCAGTGCACCACATGCACAATAATGCATTATAAATAAATAGGAAACTCTTACCCGGAGAGCAAGGCAACAGAAGATCTTCAGAGGAAGATGAGTCTAACAAGTGTTTCTGCCTGTTAACTTCCTGACACTCTAAAGGGGCTGGGCCACACCTGGGTCATGACTGCCAAGTGTCCTTATGTTTTTCCATTTATTTACCATAACTACAATAATTGCTATCTGTATCTGTCCTCAGATTGTGTATGAGTTCTTTCTGCGCTTTCTAGAATCTCCAGACTTCCAGCCCAGTTTGGCGAAAAAGTACATAGACCAAAGATTTGTTCTTCAGGTAAATCAACACTCGTAATGTTTCTCACTTTCATTGTGCAATTCTTTTAAGGAATGAGCTTTGCTTTTCTTTTGTCTATCAAACAAATAATGAAATATGATTTGTATGTGGCCCTTAAAATTTGTCCCTGCTGGGAGTTGAACCCAGATCAGCTTGCAGATTGAGCATGCTACTACACCATAGGAATTCTAGCATCACAGCAATTCAGTGTTAATATTCTGAATGTCAGTACACTGTTTCCAAACGTCTGCATGTAAACCTAATATTCACCTCTGACCCTGTCACACTTTCCAACTGCTCACACTTGAATATCTATTCCATGTCACTTTTTCAGCTCCTGGAACTCTTTGACAGTGAAGATCCACGTGAAAGAGACTTTTTAAAGACCGTCCTCCACAGGATATATGGCAAATTTCTGGGCCTGAGAGCATTTATTAGGAAACAGATAAATAATATTTTCCTCAGGTAAGTTAGCAGTTCATTCTAATGTTCAGTGGACTCTAAGTAGGGACTCTCTAGTCATAAACATTTGTTTTGGGATTAGGGTTTGAGAAATCTGAGGAATTATCTCTCCGTAGCAACCTTTTAACACATAATTTTAACATACAGAAAAGCCTGCAAAGCCTGAATGTTTTGCTTAAGGGCACCTTACTCATTTATGATGGTAACTAGTTTGAAATCAGGATTGCAGTAGGAAGAAAAAAAACTTTGACTTTCCTCAATCAAATACATAAATTGTATCAGCACCGCAAGAACAAACATTTCCAGGCATAGCAATTTTTCATTCCTATCAGACAAAGAAAGTGGCACCCAGTCTAGTGTGTAATGAAATTGCAGGGAGTAAAATTGTACTTGAAGACAGCCAGCTGATCGTTTTCAGAGTACCAATGCTGTACCATACACTGCCTTAAACTGATTTTTAGGTCAGATCAATGTCCTTGATTGATATGATATTTTAGGAGTTTTGGTTTTGCATCTCTCCTTATTACATATATGTTGAGTGCAAATGCGTATGAACTTTTGAGAATTTGGCTTGATTTGTAATAATTTTATCAGCAGTTCAGGCCTCAGCTTCATTGAAAGTTATGATTACATTATTTGTGCCAGGAATGTGTGTTTAATTTCGCAATGCTTTGACCACCTTCAGGTTTATCTATGAAACTGAGCAATTCAACGGAGTGGGAGAACTTCTAGAGATCTTAGGGAGCATCATCAATGGCTTTGCCCTGCCATTGAAAGCAGAACACAGGCAGTTCCTTATAAAGGTCCTAATCCCCCTGCATAAGTCGCGCAGCTTAAGTCTGTACCATGCTCAGGTCAGTTGACTTTTTTGTTTAGACAGCTAGTGTAAACTACATCAGTTTCTATTTCACAATTACACTATTGAAAATGTGAAATCAAAGTGGCCTTTGGTTTAGCTTTGCAGAAAAAGCAACACAACAATTTAACAGTTTTTGATTTTGTGAAAAAGAGAAGAAGACCTTTACATCAATTTTGCAGACAATGTGATCATCCTTACGCTGCATAATGTTGTCAAATTAATAATGATACTTTTTTTTGGGGGGCGTACATTCATTTTAATTTTTATCATAATATGGAAAAATACATGCTCAAACCCACTCTAAAATTTTTATTTCACAAATTCTATTGATGGATCATTGATTATGCCTTGATGTAAAATATTGTAAGTTTTATTCTCTTGCCTTTGCAGCTTGCCTACTGTGTTGTCCAGTTTTTGGAAAAAGATGCTTCATTAACAGAAGATGTGAGTGGGTTGCTTTTATTTATAAATAATTGAGAATCAGAATTTACCCGTAGAAGAACATTTTTGACTTATAATTTTTTTCCCTGAGATCAGGCACATTAATTGTAACACCCTGCATCAGTCTCCTTAACAAGCAAAAGGTTAGGTTGGACTTTCATTATCAGTCTGGAAAGCTTTCAGGATTCATTTGTGTTTATGCTGACTTATTTTTAAATCAGATGAAAGTGTCATTCGCTCAGTTCTTTGGTCTCAAAGATGGTTGCTGTTTAATAATATGAGCTCAGATCTTGGAAATTTTTTTTCGTGCTTAGTGGAACAAAACCGGCATTGTTTACGCAGATGCAGAGGAAGTGCATTTCTCTTTTTCTCTCTACAGGTGATAAAAGGTTTATTGAAATTCTGGCCCAAGACATGCAGTCAGAAAGAGGTAATATAGTATGATCTTTGTACCTAAATCTGTTGTATATGCTGTGGTCAGGAATTGAGGAAAGATGGCTGTTGGGATCTGAAAGTTTGCTTTGTAGTGAGCACATTTAAGAACTGAGTGTGTCGGGCTTTAAGTTTGTTCTTAGAAATAATAAAATATATCTTTGTAATTAGTTTATTGCTCTCATCATAGTTTGAACGTTTTACAGATTGCCTCTGATTCATGTGTTGATTCTGTCTCTGTCGTGCTTGTTTTCAGAGTGTCATTTTGTGACTTGGGGATGGGTCTGCAGTATTTGTAGTACCAAATTTATCTCTGTGATTTGTCTGCAGGTCATGTTTTTAGGAGAAATTGAAGAAATCTTAGATGTGATTGAACCTACACAGTTTCAAAGGATCCAGGAGGATTTGTTTCGGCAGATTGCTAAATGTGTATCAAGTCCACACTTTCAGGTGAGAGGCTGAACAAGGATTCACTAAATTTCAGTTTCTAATGGAGAAATAGTATACTCACCATGAATTTTATAATTGCTCTTTGTACATACATAGAAATCATATACTATTTAATCTCTGTCCGTATTGAAAACCACCCGAGAACTGCTGTTTTCCATGAATTCAGAACTGGATTGCTATTATTGTTAAAGTTAATTGTTGAAGTCACTTTCATAGGATAAAAGACACAGAACTGCCAACTTATACAAAATGTTCAAATTTCACACAAAAATGCAATCTCAGTACAATAATACAAATCATATGCTTTAATCTATGAAAATTGGCTGTACCAATATAATTCTGCAAATTCATTCCACCACGAGGTCAGTTGCATGAGGAGCTCTCTTATATTGAAAATCACCAGAATCGCTCTTTTAGTCATAAATACAAATAATTAAGTTTTACAACAAAAGAATAAAAATCATACAGCATACATATTTGCATTCCTGTTAAATGCTGTAGATTATACAGCTGTATCAATTGTAATACTTAGTTTCATTTTCATAGACTCCAGTTGTGTGTACACTGTGCAATTTCCTAACAATTTCCTGGACTTCCTTGGTCTAGTGGAAGTTGATTTGAAACTGACAGTCTCTTACGAAGCACCAGTCAAGTTAAACAGCCAGAGGAGGCTTTATACATATTGTTTACTTAGTCTCCAATCAGAAAACCTTGCACCATTTCAAGCTTTACTTTCATGTCGGACAAATCCAGTCAGGCGGATAAAACCAGCTTTCAAAATTCATTGTTGGAAATTTTGGGCTAGGTCTAGGTGGATTTATTTTTCCTGTTCTGACAGCATATGACATGGTCTTAATGTGAGAGTGAAAACAGTTTAAGATATGTGAAAGTGAACATTTTACAATTACTGCCATCAGTGCAGTACAAGGTCTCTTGTGACATTTGATAGAATTTTAGGATAGCTATATTATTTCCGTAATGGGCCTTATGAATTGCTGGATTCTTTCCTCTGATGCTTCTGAAGATCATGCTGAGCATCATTATTTTGATACACAAGCTGCTTTAGAAGACAGGAGAAATTGACTTACAGAATGGGGGCTTTCCCTTTTTTTTTTTTTTTTTTTTTTTTTTGTGTTTTTGTTTTTCCTCTCTTAATGATTAATTGGAAGAGTTCAGCAAATCAAAATTTCAGATTTATATCAGAGGGATGTGAAAGAATAGTTAATAGTCAAGTATTTTGCTGCATTAAATGACTCAACTACTTCAGCTGAAGGCTGTAGATAAGCCATAGTGTTAGGGTTCTTCGTTGATACAGAAGCAGTATCTAAAAGACTGAAAATATGACCAAACAACCAAATAAGCATATATTCAGAATATTTTCATGAGATTATTTTCCCCACTGGCATGAGTATGAAAATTAGGGTCAGAATATGAAATTCTAATTACCTGGAATATGAAAACCCAGCTTGTGGGATTGTCAGCTCTGAAAACATGGTCAGACCTGGTTGGAATTTAATTTATTCTATTTTGACTTTATGGTCTTGATGAAGTCATAAGTAATAGTAGTGCCAGCAGTAGTAACAAAGCAAGAGGCAGCAACCTCAACAGTCATGTTCTATAAAGTATCAGAGAAAGTGTTGTAATCAGAGCAGTGTAGACATTTCCACTTACATAAGAGTAAACTAGTCAGCGTGCTCTGCAGTCTGAAAGAAAGGGTGGAATGGTCAAAATATGAACATGTGTATGATGTGTACCGGTCAGCTATTAACAGTGCATATGAAGGGCAAGCTATCAGTGTCAGACCAATAAACTTAATCCCTCCATGCTTTACTCTTTAAAGTATACCAGTCTGACCAGCTTATTGATGTTAGTTTTAGACCACTCTCGTTTGATGCAGTATCGGACATCCTTATGCATCAGATGTTTTCCTTATTATAGATTATGCACATACAAGATTAATATCTGACATACTGCTGCGCTTATATAAAAAATTGTGGCATGTTTGATGAGGACAGTGACCAAAAAAAGTTGAAGATTGAAGCATCACACTGTTCTAAACATGTGCATTTGAATATTTACCATTTATCATGTAGGTTACTGGTTAGTGTAGGCTGTATCATGTGTGGAAAACCAGTGCTGGGGTAGACGTAATAAATACATATACATTAATTTCCTCACTAGGTGGCTGAGCGAGCATTATACTTCTGGAATAACGAGTACATTATGAATCTGATTGAGGAGAACTCCAACGTGGTGCTCCCTATCATGTTCCCTGCTCTGTACCGCATCTCCAAGGAACACTGGAATCAGACCATTGTTGCACTGGTCTACAATGTTCTCAAGACCTTCATGGAGATGAATAGCAAACTCTTCGATGAGCTGACGGCAAATTATAAATCGGAGAGACAAAAGTAAGTTAAGCATATGCTTTTATCTTGATCACATGCTTGCAATGAAGATGATATGCTTGTCCTCTTGCCTCTTGGCAGTTAGTATAGCTGCTTTCAAATGTATTTGTCATCAAACATAAAACTGAAATTGAGGTTTTATAAAAGTTTCCTATTATAAAGTCCTAGCTATAATAAAACCCAATCACTGAATATCAAGAAAGATTGATGCTTATCTTTTGCACAGATGCTTGCATTTTAGAAGTAGTAATTTTTTTAATATATGAAAATAATATGACAAGTAGCAATCCATTATGTGCCCAGAATAAATTTGAATGTTGAATAGGTAAGTGAATGATGAATGTAGGAAGTACTCTAAAGAAAAGATCCATATGAGTGTCAAATAAATGAGCAATGTCAAATAAAGAGCAATCAGAAAGTGGTAGAATGGATTGACCCAGTAAATGAATTTATATGTGATTAATAATCATTTACATGATTCTTTGAGCTCCAGGAAAAACCAAAACCGGGATAGTGCTACTTTGTCCCAACATCAGTCAGATTCCATTATCATGAGACATGTGACATTTCATGTTTCAAGTTTTGTGCAGTCTTAGGAAGTAAGCATCTTATGTAAGCTGATCACTTTTGTGGGCACTCCTCAATTTGGGAATTTGGTATTGTAGGAGTGTGGTTTTGAATATGGAGCTGGAAACCTATGTATTCAGAATTGTGAAAAGTTAAATGCTAGTACTAGTAGTGCATAATTTGAAGGGTTATATGTTCAGCCTTCTTGAGTTGTATTGATTTTTTGATGCGCTACCTTGATGTTCATGGGTAGGCACATATGGGAAAGGAAGCACTTCAGATAAGAAGCATAAAAGAAGACACCTGAAGGAGACCCATTTTACAGTTTTCAGTGCTGAATATTGTCATTAGAATCCTGGGATATGTTCAGTATTTTCGCGGATTAGAAAATGTCTTGTGCATGCTAGTATCAATGGCTTTTTTCTGTTTTCTTTTCCCCAGAGAGAAGAAGAAAGAGAAAGACAGAGAAGAGTTGTGGAAGAAATTGGATCGGTTGGAAATGAATAGCAAGAGAACTAATAAGAAGTCTTAACGTCATTGATCTGTATATGTCTGGGAGGTGTGAAAGGCATAGAGAGCCAACTGTAAATAAATATTTATTTCATCATCATCATTTATATAAATATTATAAATAGTAATGATGAAGAAATTTCTTTCCCTTGGTTTCTTGTTCCTTGTTTATTTGGCTACATTTTTTTATTTAAATATTTTTCTACGAAAAGATGAAGTTTTTTTGTTGTTTTTTTTCCCTGACATACAAGACTGACAAACAGGAGTTACTCAATCATTGTAGGTCCATACATTCTTTATGAATATATATATTAAAGATATGTACTTGTAACACGTATTCACAGCTGCTTCAGATAGTGACCCCCCCGTGCCAAAAACACAATCAGACAAATGCCTACCCCCCCTCCCAGCATGTCCGGTTGTGGATTTGTGCAAGCATGTGAATGTGACTGCTCATGTATGTCTGATTAGAATGTGAATACTTTTAAGTGATAATGTGCATTCATAAAGTGTGTTGTTTTAGTTGCTGTAATGCAGGAGCATTCATCAGTGAAAATGTATTGGTGGTTATGTGTTTTGTATCCATCCTCCAAGGCAAACAAACTTTAACCTTTTCACTGATGATTTTATAGTAACCCTCTCACTGCAGAGATTATCCACTGACTCACCCCTTCTCTCTCTCTCTCTCTCTCTCTCTCTCTCTCTCCCCCCCCCCCCCCCCCCCCCCCCCCCCCCCCCCCCCNGGATGACTGGAATTGTGGAAAATTTTAGCTAAACCAGGGCACATAGCAGTTTTGTATTCAGAAGAGCTACTTTGAAATTAATGTAAATTTCATTGTGAAGTATGCAGTAGTTACTTAGTTTTCCTTGAAATGAAAGATAAAGCTATCACTGGAATGGTTTAATCATAAGGACTTAACAGAAGTAAGGAATATATGTGATTTGATCACTCCAGTGACAACATGCCCATGCTTTGCATGGTTGTATATGTACTACAAAGTAGTATGAACAGATATTTGAAGTGAATGATGACTGAGTTCTCTTCTGCAAGCTGAGCATCTGTTTGCAAGAATGGCGTTTGCACTGATGCACAAAATAAAAGCAATGCCTAACTGTTCTGTTTCCCAATAGATCTGATCAGAAGTAGAAAAATCATTTGTTTTTTTGTTGTTGTTGTTGTTGTCTTTTTGTGTGTGCCAAGCTAATAGGTTTCTTACACTATTGAATTTCATAAAGATTAATCTACTGGTGCGAAGCCTTGTGAATGGTGATGAGAATTATACAGCATCTTAACAGTTAGATGTGACTTTTGTTTTGGGCATGCCTGTTTAGTTAAGCTGGTACTTGAATGAATATGCGTGGTGGTTTATCTTGTCTGTGCTTGCTCAAGTCCTGGAAGGTGTTGACATGTTGACAAGCTCATCATGTAGTGTGCTGCCACTTCTGTTTGCTGGTGTTGCTTTGGCATTCTTTTGTTTTGGGCATCTCCCTATGAATTACATTTGTCATTAGATTTCCCTCCATACTCCAGCTGCCCCTTCCCATGGAAGAGAAGAAAGAAGAACAGTATTGAAACATTATATTGTCCTTTTTGTTAGCTTGCCTTCCATAAAGCAATACCCAGAAATGTTTTATTATCCTTCACATATTTTCTCCGGTAGTTGAATGGTTTATGTTGCGGGTAAATTTCAAGATGTATGAAATTTATGTGATCATATTTATTACATTAGATAAAGCATTTTCTGTTTGTAAGTCTTTTGCCCTTTAATACTCTGCCATATCCATTTGGTTTTATGATATTTATTTTTCATTGCAGTTGAAGCATTTCTGGGGTAACTGACATGGGAAGGGTTACGTTACATAGCATGTTGTGTGTGGACACAAAGGGTTTATGTGACAATTTATTACTGGGGGCAAATAGTTTAAAAGACTGATTACTGATAAGCAAGAAGCAAAGGTTATTATGCTTAAGTGTGTCACAGCCAAGAAACTTTAGGGAATGCCTATGACCTTCTTCAGATATGATTGGAGATCTGAGCCACTTTTTAAGCAGTCTGCACATTATACAACAATGACACAAGAGAGGAATTCATCATACAAAGATCCAAGTATCACATCATTAAAATAAGAGATAAAAGGTGGAAAGGTTTAAAAGATGTGCAGATCATAACTACAGGTGCTTCAAACAGGCATGTGAGATGTACATTTTACCAGCAATGAAAATTGTCATGAAGGCAAACAATGTGTAAGAAATAATACGGGAAAATTTAAACACACTCGAACACATTTATTACGTAAACAGTATGAAACTAGCAATATTGTGAAACATTTTGCCAGTCCTGACATATTCTGTAAAGTTCATTGTGCTTATTAAGAAACGTGACGGGCTCTAATCCAAAAGACATACCCATTATGAAGCATAAATCCCTGACCACTTTCCTTATTTTGTGGATTAACCATAGTTTCCATCACTTGCAAAACATCCAGTCCCTGCACAGGCAGCTTTCCCACTAACTTGCCCGATTAAAGGTCAGGCAAAGGCATATTATTCATTATTAACCAAGCACGGCATGATCCTTTATGCCACATGTGTTTAGTTGCTGTGCTATGGAATAGACTGGGGCAGGCTACCATTATTTTTCCATAACATAGATAATCTGAAGTATGTTAAATATGACATGATTAGCAGGGCCTATAAGTTTCGTATTAATTGTGCTCGAGTGTATGTTGAATGGGAGTGTTGTATCTGTAGAGGGTGGGGGGTTTTGTTGTTTCGTTACGAAAAGTAATGCTGTAAAAATGAGGCTCTTATCAATTTTCTTTCTGTGCCGATGTCTCAGGCTGTTTGCTCGTCAGATTCTCTTTCCACTCCCATTTTATTAATTTTTTCCAGCATATTGCTACACCTTCTCTCTTTCAAGCCTTAATCCCCCATCCAGTCACTTGCAGATTTAGTCTCACACCCCTCATTTTCAGTTTGGCAGCACCGCATATCACATATAGTGTAGGCAATGTGTGAAGATTTAGTCATGTTATGGTCTGCGTTTTTGTGCTTTTGTAAAGAACTGAAAACTGACTTTTTCTTCATCCTTTGTTCTTTTCAGTTTGTTATGACTATGAATATTTGTAAATGTTGCCTAATACAGATACCTAGTGAAGCATGAACCTCCCCCATACTTGAACTATTTACTAGAGGAGCATAAGTGTGTTTGTGTGTGTGTATGTTTTTTTTTTAATGCTGTTTCATCCTATTAATAAATTTCATGTTCCCAGACGGTTGTGTTGGAGTGTTTTCTTGTTTGCCAGCTGTTCATCCAATTACACAAGATGGCATTGCTATTGTGCGATTCTCAATTGTAGAAAGAAATAATTTTAACCATAGAGCGCTGACTGTTCATATGCATCGCCATGTGGTGCGCACAACATAGCTTCAGTAGATGTTATTTCATGTTGTAGAGTTGCACTAAACATGGATTAACACTACATGTATGTGGTATGTTCAGATAGTGTACAGTGTAAATTTGGGCTTTTGCGTAAGTGGCTGGGTACCTGATTTGTGTTGTTGCACACCACAGGGATAAATGCATACCTGCTGACATGTTTGTGCTGTGCGTCTAACATGAGTATATTCTCAAAAGTATTTCCTAATCCACATCTTGTCAATGTAATTAACACATTGACAAAAAAATTACTGTGGCAGACTTTCTTTCATAACTTGTCAAATGTGTTTCCATTCACCCAGGTTCTGTTGTCTGTTGTCCACTCTGTCTTTCTCCAATGTACGTAAGTTGTGTCCATTTTCGAAGTAGATGTATGCCAGCAGGAGCTTTTTTTATTTCAGTTCCCACTCACCCAGGTGCATTTAATCTTATCAGATTATATGAGAAAATAAGCAGTGTTACTTAGATCAGTCATTCAAAGTAATCTTTCATAGATAGCTTCAAATGATGAGAAAAGCCCTTGTCTGTTCATGATAATAAAGCAGGTAGACTGGCAGGAAGCTCCTTGACCAGAGAGATTTTGTAATGCTGTCATACACAGGCCCAGATTGTTTGAGTAATGAGCCTGTCTCATACCTCTGTTTGTCACAGTGTGTGTCTGTCAAACAATATAACAGGGGGCTGAAATGGTCAGTAAACTGTACAAGTTGTTATATGTTTTAGCCTGTAATGATAATCTGTTACAACATGCTCAATCAGATGAGAGCAGTAGATTAGAGAGTGTTCAAAGAAGTTTGAATATCTTTTTTTTCCTCACTCAGATTCTGCTACATCTAAATTCAATCAGCAGCAACCTGGCAGTTTGTGCCAAGGTATGAGATTTCAAATTTCAGTATTTCAGTGGTATTTAACATACCACTATAAAGGTATTACTGTTCACTTTCAGAATGAAGAGCTTTATTATGAATATAAATGTGTGTCTAGATGGCTGCAGGAGGAAGGAAATGAGGGTTGGTAATTATCTTGTAGTAACAGCCCAAACTTTGAGCTGTTAGTTTTGAAACAAAGGTTTATGAAGTTTGGAAATGCAGGGGTAAGGTAAATACCATTTGTATGCTATGAATGAATTGTTGCATAGATATAAATGATGTCATTATGGAAGAAGGTGGTTTGACCACACTGAAAAGTCCAAAGGAATTATGGCTACAATCAAGAACCTAAGTGATTCAGGTTCAAAAATTCTTCCTTGTGCATTTACCTTGACACTTCATTTGCAGTAAACAGTTATCTAAATCTGCCAAGAATGCGTGACTCCATGTTTTCTAAAACTGTTGCAACTGTCTTCTCATTTTATGTAAAATATGTTTTAGCATATTGTGGTTTTAAAACTTGAATGAATGTGTGCACATATTGACATAATGCAACTTCATTGTTTTTCTTTCCTTCTTTTCATTATTGCTTAACTAGATTTGTACATGTATTTTTGGACTATTCTTTTGTAGATGCTTAAGAAAGTGAAGAAAATGTTTGAATAATAAAAAAAAATTGTATTTTGTCTGTCACAGTTTGTGGATTTGTATGTGTAAGTGTGTTTGGATGGGTATTTATTTGCTATTTTATTTGAGCTGATGTACTTTCTGCATGCATGACTATAGGAATTGTACAGTAATCGCATCAATGCTAACAACAATAGACAGAATTCCTCCCTGCTTTAACATATGAAAACATATACAACCATTACCTCTCTGCATCCATTATATTAATGGAACACTAGCTTCAACGGAAAAGGATTAAGACAGGCCCTTAGTTCACATGTACTTCCTCGGCAGAGCACTTATCAGCAATAAAAAGAAGAAATCAGAAAATAAGTGAAGTTGTCTTTATTGTGAGTTCATAACTGTTCTTTTTCCTGCATGATAGACAACATTTAATACAATGGGTACAAGACATGCATTAGGTGGCTTACTTTCATTTTAAACATTTTTCAGCAGCTTGACATAAGTTAGCATCTTTACACTCATTTTTTCTTTTCCTGGTTGAATCATCTTAAGTTTCTGCATCAGTGTATAAACTGTCACCTTTCACTGGCTTAGGATGGGATGATTAGTTCAGTTCAAGACTCTCACTCACACTCAAGTACAGCGATGAAATGAAGTGTCCTAAATTGCTTTGAGTGCAGTTCAAATGTAATTCTGTTTTCTTATTCAGAGGACCAGGAAACTATTTCAGTTTGAAAACTGTTACTCACCACAATCAGTTAGGCACTGTGGTGACATGGGATCAGTCTCCGAAGATACGGGTGCCCATGCAGAGCTTCTGTGAGCCATATTAGAGAAGTCTTCCCAAGTCATGGCAGTTAAGGACAAGATATGTGCTGAAGCAGGTGCCTCCACAATACAGAATAGTGGAATTGAAAAACAGTTGTCTCTGGCTGACATCCTGGTGCTCAGGGGACGAAAATGGAATCTCAGCCGGAGTGGAATCATAGCCAACAAAAAAGGTAGAAAGGACAGACAAATTCAGAAAGTAAAAATGCATCATAATTATGCCATTGTTGATCAAGAAGCGTGTTGCCAAACGAAAGATCAGGTGTTGTCAGCATGGGTGACTTACTTGCCTTGTTCCAATAAGGCATATTCATGAAGGTGAGATCTAATCCATATAATTGCTATCAGACCCATATTCAATCAATGGAAATCAGATCTGAGATCTTGAGTGAAAGAAGCTGCTGTAGTCAGGATTATCTTAAGGAAAAAAATAATCTGGTTTCACAAATAGAACAGGATGTTAAGTACCAGGATCTTTGTCAGACTCTAGTGTTATATTTAATCTGATTTTTGGCAGGAAACAAAGATACTGGATATGAACATTGCTTTATCATGGAATATATGGGCCTGTCTAGAGCTTCACATTATGCAAACCTTGTGTTGATGTTTATGTGTGTAGGAAAATTTGTGTTCAGTCGCAGCATCAGACCCATACTGTTTGTATTTGTAATTACAAACAGTTTGGATTTTAACACCACCTCCCCCAAGCTAAAAGATAAAGAAAACCTAAATATTGCTTTTTTTTTTAAAGCTCGCGTTATCTTATTAACCCATAACATGTTCATTTATTTGTTTGGGACAGTATAGGATTTAAAAAATGGTAAAGGATGCAATTATGTGAAGAGATCATCTGTTGACATGGAAGAGCAGTTTTTCAGCATCATTGGAGTTTGATATTCTCTCTTTGAGATTACTTTATGTAGGATTAAGTATTTCAGACCTTAGTTTGCCGAGATTCTGGGTTGGTCAGCGCTTAAATATTCCTTCACACTCCAGCAACATTCAGTTTTGCAGCCAGTCAAAATTAGGCTCAAAGATGGTTGGGGTAACCCAACACCAAATTTGTGTTTGTTGTGGAAATTGTGAGTAAAATCATTTCTCTATACGAAAACACTGATTTTATAAGCAAATGGTTAGTAATTGTGGATAAAACTGGAGTTTTTGTAAGATATATTAGATGAATTATAAAAAAATAGCCTAAAATTGTTTATGAATTGTGATTTTTCTCCAGTCTTTATGTTTTTTTCATTGCATGTGACCTCTGCCACATAAACAAGTAAGATTTCGGTCCAGAATAATGCTAGATCAGTTCCCTGCTTTTTTTTTTCCCTCACCCAGTGAAAGTACACACATTGAGCTTTCATGTCATACAACAACTTCATTTAGGCAAAAACTGACTGATGCCTCATTGTAACTAGCTGTAAGACGCGACTGACTTGTCAGTGGACTCCAGGCTGACACCCTAAGAGGAAACTAGCTGATTAGTCTTACCCCCATTCCATGTGACATTTACAGGGTTCGCACTGATGCAGAAAAATGTGTATATATGCATGTTTACTATGCCTAAACACAGATTCTAAATAGCAGCACTTTGGCCTTCCCAGAATTATCTGCTCTCTTGCATCAATGAACCCACAGCAAATACTATGAGGGAAATATGCACTTGTCACTACTGTGATCATAGTGTTAACTTAGAGCCATATGTCTCTTTTCTTATCCACTGACAGTCTTAGTTTCTATTATGTTTGTCCCGTGTGGGCTTTACTTTTTTATATTTTCTAAAGTGTGCTTGCGCAAAAATGATTGTGGGCTTCATAGTTTCAGAGTGTCATTGTGTACACTTATGCAGAATAAGTTAAGCCAGTGTGAACCCTGCATTTACGAAAATAGCTGAAATTCAAAAGGTTTGTAATTTGACTAGCATGTTTCGTGTGAAAAACCCTCCTATTGTAGAGATTAACATCTTCATATAAAAGAGAAAAAGGATTCTGTTTCGTTAAAGGCAATGTGAGTTCATTTCTCCACCAATTTTACTCGTATTTGCTGTGTCAGTCACAAATTCATTGCAAATGGTCAGCAGCCTTGTATCTTCTGCCTCCATATTTATAGAAGATAGATTTTCCTACATATGAATGAATTGTTCGATTTCTTAAATTGGTGTTGTTGTGCAGGTTGTTAAAAACTATTGTGTTGTCTGCTGCGAAGATAATGTTTTGAGGTCAAGTCAAATTCCTCAAATGTTGCAGTTATTTAAAGGAGGCTGGCATCAAGACAAATTGTTTGGCATTGAAGTTTGTGTTTCTTCAGTTCAACAGTTATGTTCGCTTACAATGCTGCACTTGGAACACAATCATTTTTAAAAGAGGGATGCTGTAAATGCATGTAGATATGGCTTGGTTATTTGTTTCACACAAGTATGCCTGCAAATTTGCAGGGTTCAGACTAATATGTTTAAAAAAAATTTTGTCACTGTACACAAAGTGGGATATGATTTTTTTTTTCTTTCAGAACTGCATCCATGAAAGTTTGAAATAAGTTTTTTTGCAGTGGCAACAGAACTATGAAACACTGTGTAAATATAAGCCCCAGTAAGGCAAGGGAGTAATTATGACTATTGCCATCCTCCATTACTGACCTTAATGGTGTGGATTTCTAACATTTGTATTACACTATACCACTAAAAATCATGTTTGTGACAAGCTAATGCTGCCATATTTAATCTGTCTGCAAGCTGCAGATGGTTTTCATTTACTGGTAGTCTCTACAGCCATATATTCAGTATAAATGTTTCCATAGTTGACAGATGACACCATAGATGTTCAGTGAATTAATTCACTAACATTCATGAACTCTATAACATATGAGATGTGAACAGTGACTTCATAAACATATTTTATCGCCCAATATATTTTATCATATTAAGACTGAAAGGCTTTAGCCTTATTGCATGTCACTTTTTTTGTTAAATAGATGATGGTGTTGAGCTAAAATATTGCAGCTTTGATTTGACAGCAGAGCTTAACTGCTACCCAGGGACTCCTAGTATGAGAGATTAACTTCATGATATTGTGTTACTATCATTAATGTCCATGAGAATGAAATGAGAGCCTGGACATATATGGGTGGTCAAGCAATAAATACAAAATGCTTTGGTTTTCTGCTTACATGCATGGCTGCGAAGTTTCCTCCACATCTAGCAGGGACTTATTAAATGCAAGTCAGAATTATGCCAATGGAATGTAAGTTTGTCAGAAGCTGAACATTGTTTATTCCTGGCCTCCAGCTTACACAAGATACTTTTGGAGTGTATGGTATGTTCAGTGTGTTTAATAAGGCACTTGTGCACAAGTTGTGTGTGAGAGTACTTCAGGAATGATAAACATATCAGTGCATCCTCAGCGAAGGCCCAAGGAGTATCTGGTAAAATATGTTGATAATCTTGCTTTAGGATTTTTCTTTTTTTCTTTTTTTTTTGTAGCATGTGGGTGTATGATCAAAAAGAAAGATATAAACAAGACTACAGTATTTATCCATCTGAAGCCCTCATCAAGTGACAGTAGCCCAGGGTACCGTTATTTCTGAAAGTTGATGGTTCAGTAGGGCAATAAAGACTTGCCAAATAAGAGTCAAGAAAGGTTGAAAGGGTCTTCTGGAGCATGTACCTCTATTTTTTTTTTGCTTTTGTATTGTACTAAATATCATTGTTCTGAGGTTGTCTTCACCATATAGTTTTTATCCCTTCTCCTGTTCAGAAAGTTCTTTCATAAATAAGTCCCGTTCTCCTCATCTATTCCTTTCTCATGACTACAACGTTACAATTGCTTAGCCAGATTATCCTCTTTCTGAGATGATGTAAGGTAGTCTTGCAACAAAGAATGTTTAGAAGTGTTAAAAGATAAATTTCTTGATTCCTGATGAAACTGAATCTTTGTTGTATATCCTGAAGTGGCAAGGTCACTGAGTATTTATCTCTGCCCTATTTCCCTTTGAGAAGATACTCTTAATAATTAGTGCAGAGATGCTATATAAGGAAATATTTTTGTTAGTATTCAGGATCGTGATTCTTGTATCATTTTTGGCAATTCTGAATCCTGGCAGATTTTCAGAGATCTTGCTACTTGATAGTAACCAAAAACTTTGTGAAATTTTGCTAGATAATGCAATATTCCTGAAAATTGGATGCTCTAGTGGAATGTATAGTAAATGCACTGACAACTTGTTTGCTCTGAACTGAAGTATCATAAAGTAAATTAAAAATCTGTACACTGGCTATTGTCCATGGTTGTACTGTGATGTCCATAAGATTCCTCACTGCAGGGGCATGCTTTCACCCATAGCTGCATATACCATACATGTATATATATGCAAGCCTTTCGTTAGTGTTGATTTGTGCGGTCTCAGATGCGAGTCTGGGCTTGATTTTCACATCTTGTTTTTCTCTGTCCCCACCTCTTATCATCTCAAGTGTTTGTTGTGTCAGTCCCATTTAATTTACAAGCGCATTGTCCAGTCCCATTTTAAATATTAAAACACATTTGTTTGTCAAGTTGGTTGTTTTCAAATGAATGCCAGCCATGTAAATCATTAATAAAATTAGTGACGACGGTTTGGAGTTCACCCTTCTGTTCAGTCACTGCCATGTCTTGTTCTGTGAAGCTTCATCCATCATAAACATATTTTATATTCAGATTTAGGCTGCAAATATGGGGTATTAATCATGAACATGGACAGATATGAAGTAAAGATTTTGCACAATCACAGAAAGTTGCACAATTTCCATAAAATTATGAAATTTTCTCTTCATTTTCTTTGTTTTTCCTTTCCAAAAAAGACTTGTATAACCAAAAGGAATTTCACTTGTCCTTGCAAGCTGAAGCAAATTTCCTTTAGAATATTTGTGGCAGCCTGTTCTGCATTCAAGTAGATAATATCTTGCTAGCTCAACACTAATATGGTGTGTAGCAAAGGTGAGAGCAACAGTTGGTTTAGAGAACTCTGCATTATTCATTGATGTATTTTGACAAAGCCATTTGCATTATTCGTAACTTAAACCAACATTTCAGATGTACTTCTAGTTTTTCAACAACAAAACCTGCAGTATAAAATGAAACTTGATGAGTGAAATGCAAAATTAAAAATTGATTCAAGAAGCAATAATGATGCATGTTTTGCTCAAAATTGAGGCTTTCTGTAAGCATGTTGGCTACTTATTGCTTCCTATTAATAAATATGACCACTTTGCAAGAGACTGCTCCCTGACAGTACAATAAAAGTACAGGCTTACAATAAAACAAGCTTACCCAGGAATGTTGTCAGCTGAAAGCGCACCACTAAAATAAAGTGGGCAAATGAAAGTTGAGCACTATGAGATTTTGTGTTGTCTCCAGTATTTAGCTTTATACACTAGAAATGCTTCCTCTTGATGATAAAGGAAATAACATCCTTTATGTGTGTAGAGACCATGTTTTTTGAAACACTAAATGCACTGTTCTCAGCTGCTGAACCATGATATGTCAACTATTTTTAAATGTCCCTTGAGCTTCAGTCGTGTAGGTTTCTCCACAGACTATCAGTGTGTCCTACATTTTAAGAATTTTGTGAATATGAATGAAAAAGGGAGGGAAAGTTCTCTTGATATATGTGTGGGCACCCAGCAAAATAGGGGCTTTTCTGCACTATCAAAATCAATAAAAATTCTCAAAAGGCATCTTGAGGTCTAATTTATCAAATCTGAAGTTTTGAGTACATTTAAAAAGTTTGATCTATTTAATATCCCTATTACAAGCTAAAAATTTTGTCAAGCGGGGAAAAGGCCTTGAAATTCACTTTGAGTCACCATGGATAAATTTGACAATTTATGTGATGAGATGGCCTATGTCACCCAATTTTCACAGGTATGGTCTTAATATTTTCAGTGAATTCACAGTGCCTGGTTTTAAATTTTTCACATTGTCATTTTTCCATGGAGACAGATATAAGACCAGTCTGTCTGAAAAACGCTATTTAACAATATATTACACTGCTTGCAGGGCAGTTTTGGCCCATATCTGAGCTGAAACTTTAAATCGTGTTTTACTCAAAACTGTGGTGATGTCAACTCCTGTCTTTGAAAGACAGTATCATTTCTACTAACCAAATTAGAGCTATAATTTTTTCACTTAAAAGAAAGGGCTTTGGCTGACTCGTATGGTGATACCAATATCTCAATACTACCAGAATGTGAGATGGGTCTCATTTTTGTCGGGTAGCCACATATATACAGAACCCATGTACTTAATTCGGAAGTTCCATTTTCTTGTCACATCTGTGGTTGAGAGCAATCTCTAAATCCAATTTGATACTCTGAGCAGTGAAAATTGAAGGCTGGTATTTCTGAATCTTCATAAGCACTCCTGCTTACATGAAGAGAAACACCTAAGCCCTCCCACTATCCCAAACTGCCATCAAAAATAGGGTAATCTTTAACAAATCACTCATTATTCCTTTTTACTTTTCATATTAAACATAGTTGACTTTACGAAGCCTGGTATTCAACACACAAAGTTGAATGGTATTGTGCATCAGTAATGAGACCGAGTCAGTCTCCTGTGCTGGTAGTGAGCAAGTGTGTCATAACTGAGATCTGAAGGAAAATGCATTTGTATCAACTTAGCATGAAGAGATCAAATTCTTCATAAAACATTTCATAATCTCAAGTTCTTGAGCTGGTAATTCTGTATGATTTTCGGTATGGTCAACAGAACCAAAAAAAAAATAAAAAAATTCTTAACAAACTTAATTCTCTCCATGTATATTTGCATTTGACCAAATCTGTGGGATCTGACCATATACAGTGGAAGTCTGTTAACCAAGAACTGACAGGAACAAGTTATTCAGATTAAGAGGAGTGCCTGCTTCAACGATAGCTGCCCAAAAAAAAACCGAACAAGAAATGCATTTTAAATGGGTTAAATGATCAGTAAACTGGATGCAGAGTTGTGATTCATCAGTATAATATTACCAACAACTCTGTATACTGTAAAATTCAAATGCCAAAATTTTATGCACTGATTAGTGAGCTATGACAGGGAAAATGAGAGATTATACTGTATATATACACTGTATGGGTGTCTAACTTGCTTAAAAATAAACTGGCATTATTTGTTTCTTCCTCAAGGCCATCATTTATGAATGCAGACACGAAAATACACTGCCACTACCATATTTATTAACTTACTTTAAAAAAAAAAACCCAACTATCAATAACAGTCTACTTCTGACAGACGTAAGATTTGTCTCCAGTGGTTACTTCAAACAGTGATAATCAGATCATAATGGGCAGTGTTCTTTTGATCAAACAAAGTAACATTTCGGTTTAAAGGTGTAGTTAGATCTATTTCCATTTCATTTAACACAAAGTAATCTTACAAATAACAGGAAGGAATCTCAGAAGGACTTTGAACATATTCCTGATTAAGCAGTTTGCCGGAATTACTGGTTTCAGTTTTAACCGACTTCCATTGTTAAGTCAACATAGACACTTTTCGCGTCCTGTATTTAACTGCTGCTGCAATCAACACCAAAATGAAGTCCAAACTATAATAAACTGAAAATTGCCAGCATTTGCTTTATTTTGATTTTGTGTGGACACAAGCTGAGATCTTACCTTTCACAAAGTTGCACATCAGACACATCTGAACCATACCTTCAGACGTGAGTACTTCACACAGAAACACACCTTTACATGTGAATGTTTTACTTAATAAATAATTAGTTTCATATTATGCATACATTCATTTACATCCACTTATGCATAATGCCTTGCAAGATATGTATAACCTTTCGAGGTTACTGGTCTGGTGTGATATATTTTGATAGGATGTCTGTGAAAAAAACATCCAGCTGATTCCAACCTAAGCACAGAAATGAATCACTCTAAATCATGTGCAGTAGATATTGTTAGCAGAATTTCTTCACCTCTCCAATCAGAGGCCTATAGGATAGAACAGAATAAAGCATCATATTTTATCCATAATCACAATGACTGCAGACATGATGTGTTATGTGATACACTGATTACTTCAGCGAGTTAAGGTTGTATCTATTTAAACATCTCAAAGCTCCACATTGGTAAGAAGTTTAATCTTTTTTTTTTTTCAGCACCAAACAAAAAAGCTCACCTCCCATGGCCAAGCAAGCAATCACTGTCTCTCACATAAAGCTAGACATGCAGGCCATTCATACAATCATGGCTACTACTCCTACAGTGGCTTAACACAAGCAAAGTGCAGACATGAAACTTATTTCATCACTAATAAATCACATGTTTTCAACATGCCAAACTGATTCTAGATTAAATACATGTATATGTATACATTTCATTGAGGAGCAACACTTGTCAAAAACTTACCAGAAACAAAAATCACAGCTGGATTTAAGGAAAGAAAGTGGATGTTGCTAATATACAGCACTGACATTTATTGAGTGTTGAATGAAAAATTCACAATACATGTAATGCACAAACTTTTAGCTCCTCTGTCATTCCATCAAGCAAATATTATAAGTCGCATGCGACTTCATAAATTAAAACTGGCAGTCAGGCTTTATAAAGTTTTCAGCCCAAATTTCAAGAACATTTATGCACGGCATAAAGAACATTACTGCAATATCTTTTTTGGTTATGAAGTATGTTGGCAGTTTCATCTACACTCGAACACATTTAATATGAACTTCATGAGACCTGCTAAATCATTTTGTATTAAAGAATATTTTAAATCAACCATGAGAAGGAAAAATTAGGGTTGCCTGAATTAGTCCTGTTCACAGCAACCAATATTGTGTGATACAAAGCACACTGCATCTGGTTAACACAAGAAACAAGCCTCTCTCTGGTTTCAAGTTGTACAAGTTGGAGATGGGAACTGCTTGCACTGGGATTGACTCACTGTAATGGACAGGAACTATGATTTGATCTGGAAAAATGCGGGGGTAGGAACTTCAGAAATGCTAACAGGTGTATTTTTTGGATTAACACTAATCAAATTTTGGTAACAAACATAATTAAACATGCAAATATGTTCAGACTTGAGAACTTTTCCGCAATATGAATAATTTATATTAAGTGTTTGCATAATAAATATGTTCGAGTGTATATTTATTTTTTTAAAAAGTAGAAACTGTCACCATCATATCTCATATACTATGCACTAATCAGCCTGTCTGTAGCAATTTTTTAAATTGATGATTTCAGAGTCACTAATCACATATGTGACATTTCATCAATAACCTATAGTTAGCAGTATCAAGCCATGCACAAACATTGGCACAAATTTGCGTCGGCTCTCTGGATTGTAAAATGATTAAAAATTATCATAGGTATCACAATACACCATATTATATTCAACGTGCATGTTCATAAGATGTGATTGTCCACTTTAAAAACATAAAAGTGGAGTCTATCTGGTGTGATGATACATTTGCTTCTGACAATATTCATATCTTGCAGACATCATACACACTACTGTTGTCTGATTTGGAATTCAGAATATACAGTGTATGTTGGTTACAGACCAGTAACCTTAGAATGCTAAAGAATTTATCTTATCTATGTATTTTCTGACATAGTTCTCACATAACTTTGGATGTACCAGGAAGTGTCAATGCTTTCTCTTTATAATTCTTACACCTTGTTTGTTTGTTATGCAATGAACCTCACTTAAAAAGCTGTGACAATATTTATAACTACCTGGGATGGAGCCAGACTGTGAAAAAATACCTGAAAATATCTGTGAGTTCTTGGATAAAGTCTAAAATTTTCTCTAAATGAAACAGTTTTAAATGACACTCATTCAAAAAAATTAGGTATCTGATCTAAGGCCAGTTCCACCCCTATATCACACATTATAGAGGAAAGCCAATCTGTCATACCTTGGACAGTTACCCCCCCACCGTTTTTTTTTTTTTCACTTAAAACTGGATCTTGTTTTCAAGGAAACCCCTGTATCAACAGCAGAAATCCTTTGGTCCTAAAGAGATTTAACATTACATTTTATGACAATTTCATTGTATTTTCCTTTTTTAAAAAGTCTATTGTATAAAGATACACCACACTAAACTAACCAATATAATAATGAGGTCATGATGATGTGATCGTCCCAAACTGCTCATGCCCAGAATAAGTTGATCTGGCATCTTCCTGTATCATAATTTTGCTGGCAGCTATATTTTCATCATTAGCATTAAACTTGTTAACAATCGTGGTCACTGCAGATGGTAGAAAGTTCCCATGACAATGAAGCTTACTGGAAAATTCTTAAAATAAGATGTTCTTAAAGGTGTGCAAAAATAAAACCAACAGCTGCAATCTTTCTATCAAGGTCCAGAAACTTTCCTCGAGATATTCGTGATTACTTGTGGCCTAGATGCCGACCAACTGACGAAGCTAACTGTGAGCTTAAAATGTAAACATATACTTTGTGATGAAATTATGCATCACATCAATTTGTGGAGTTTCTACCTACTTATCTGAACTCAAAAGACAAAATGCACAAAGCGAAAAAAGAGGACAGATACAAAAACAGTTAAAGTGATAAAATGATATACTTTTGAGGAGTTTGGAATACTGGCACATCTTTCAAACAAAGTGTCAATATCACTCAATCCATGAGGTGCAATCAGTAATAAATAAGCAAACTGATATCACAAATTGCATAACAAAATATAGTAAATACTATGTATGGCACAAACTCTCCTTCAAGAGAGATTTGGTTTTAACAAAGAGCATTGGTGATTTCCATACAAAACTTTCTTCTCTGGTTAAACAGTGCATACTGATATTCCACCATCAAATCATTATTGCTCATCTCTGTCATACTCTAGAGAACATCCACATTTTATTTCTCATAATATATTATTCAGCCTATGGACAAGAACATAGCATAATTTACTTTTCACTAGCAGCACTGTAATCCCCTGATTTGACACGCTCAACTCCAATTTATACATTTAACTTTTTCCTTTTGCTAATGATCTCTTCCTTAAAGAAAAGCTTCATGAAGTCTTGGCAGACATCTCGCTTTGCCATCAACTTTTCAAGTGGGTGTTCCTAACTACTGCTCCAAATAGAGCAATTACTTAAAAGTCTTTCTCGTTCATATGTTCCCTTGCCCTTTTTTTTCCCTTACAGAAAAAAACATGAGCAACACTGATTTTAAACCTTGTGCAAAAACCACTGAGTATTATGTTATAATGCCTACATTATGTATTATGGTCATATTTGTTTTCCAAAACTGATGATTATGGCTGCTTTGACATATTTGTTACTTCATTTAAATGAAGTAATTTTTAAGTTAATAACTAATATAAACAAGACAATAAAGATTTTTTAGCTCCAACTCAGCGATAAGACTACTCTGGTAAAACTGATTCAAAAGTCCACAACGTTCCTAAAGATGACAGCCTCAAGATAGGCTCTTGATAATGTGGGATGAGCACTGGAATGTGGCAAAAGATTTAAACAGATTAAGCTGCAACTTTCACCAGGATGCCACTCCTGGTTGAGATATATGGCAAGACTGAAGCACCAGGGCAGTAAGTTGCAAAGTTAGATCCTCCTATCCTCTACCCATGTAGAATGAGATCAACAGTAAGATGGTGTTGGAAGTTATAGTATAGATGAGCCTAAAACTCTGGAGTAATGTGAAAAGCTGAGATGCTTGTCTTGTGAAGAGAGCTGTTTACCATGGTCAAACATGCCAGTGGCGTTTGACCACCAGCAACTTTCTGCTTAGATACACCATTGTTTTCCAACCAGTGCTAAAGCCTTCTACAAATCAGTGCACTGCACTGATGCCTGATGCCAATAATTACTGCTCATTCCGGCCCCACTCTTACCAACATCCATGTTTTACTATCCATATACAACCAAATCTTGACATGTGAACAGACCTGTATGGCTTCCTCCAAAAGATCTGTTTTGCTCTCAACAACACATAATAATAATAATGTGGTTTTTAAGTCTCGTATCAAGACTAATGCCTGCTCATGTGACTTCACACCATCATTACCCCAGCAGGCCTGATCACTCTAGACATGACACAAAGCTTCTTATCTATCAATTGCATGCATGAACTCAGCACACTGAAGATGCAGATCTTATGGGTGCAGGAGGGATTTAGATGAAATTCTTCAAAATATCCAGAAAAAATCAGAGGCATAGATTCTATCATCTGATAAATTCCCAAACATTCCAAATCAAGTCATTTTTTTGTTGATTCATGGCTTCGTTCAAACTTGGTATTCTTTGTTTCCTTCATCATTCATAAGGCTGTATCAGAGGCGCCATGCCATCAAGAATGCAAATTTATACATGTGTACATTTACCCTGACTAAAAAGTATGTACTCACAACATGACAGTGATATGCACTGAGCTGTTAATCTGTCCTGTTACCACAACCACACAAATATTTAGCAATACATGTCACACAAACAGCAAGAAGCTTCAATATCTTATTACAAACAGTGTACTCTTGTACACAATAAAAAAGATCATTTGAAGAAACTGAATGACATGAACAGTATGCTTTTTCACTAGCATAAACATAAGCTTGGCTTGAATGGCATACAGCGGTGTAACAACAAAATGATGGTATGCTTGGTCAGTGTCTAATGCTTGCTGAGGTAAAAATTCATTGCAGAACCTTGGAATACCATAAATAGCATTACAATGACATGTACACTGTATAATCGTAATATTGGTGTGGATTTTCATGTTCATCTACTTGATAAAAAAAGTTAAACAGGAGTTACTTTACAACTCTTGGTCCCCAGTAAACAATGAAAGCAAAAAACACATGTTGAATTTCCTGGCTTTCATAAATCAATACAAGCACCACTTTCTCTCTGACTGCTCCTCAGAAGTGGTACAGCTGCAGCAAACTTGAATAACTTACATCCATAGAAAAACATTTGACTGGAATGAGATTTTGACTCTCTGATACCAACTGGAGTTTAGGGAGGGAGGAGTATAAATACATAATGTAGGTGGCTAGAGAAATGTTTAAAAGCAGGACCATGTTCACTCTACAGGGCTTGTTCATGTCGACATCGTGACAACAAAGCAACAAACTTACATGTCTTAAAGTATGTAAAGTATTGGCCAGGTTTCACGCACTTTACTTTCATTACATTCTTGCTCTTGGCTCGGCAAAAAATCCCATGTATTAAAGTGCAGTGGACATAACTGTGATGTAACCAGAAGGTCCATGGGTAAGACTGTTTGTCAGTGCTGTTTTGTACCTCACTTATTTAAGATCAGAATTCACTTTCAAGATAAAATGACAGAATAATGCCAAATATAATGGGTTTCAAATGCAATAACATGTTGGGCTTTGTTCAGGCAGATTAAAGAGTTAGGTAAGGAGCACTGTACAAATAAGCTAGAATTTCAATCTGCCTAACCCAGGACTGAGAAATTTGTCCCATGTCCAGCTTGACTGGTAAGTTATGAGCCAATATCCTTAACACTTGTGTCACATAAGCCAGATCGGGTCACTTTGTTTAACATCTGCAGGTACTTTGTTTATCATCAGCAGGTGATGCGGATGTCAGCTCATCTCATCACACCCTGCCCAACTGAGAGAAGAGCAGGTTAGACTAGCTTGCCTAATGTCAAAGTGGTCAGCCAGTGACCTAAAACAGCTAGGCCATAATATGCTGAAGTCAGCTAACATGGCCTGGTGTTCTCACAAGAGTTAATATTGAGAAGTGGAGATAATGGATCATATAATAATATATATACACACAAAATCACAGATCAGACTTCACAGGGTTGAAGGTTTAAACCTTACTGCTGGTCATGTTGGAATGACCTGGAGATAATGGTATGTACATTAGTTGGTAAAAAAAGAAAGAAAAGAAAAACCCAACTGGAGTTTGAACTTTTGTCACTAGGTCTATCTCACTGAGAAGTTCACAATCTTAAACAGACAGAGGAAGCTCCATTCCTCAAGCACATTTGGCGTAGTATGATGTCCACATAACATTCTGAATCAAGTAAACCACATAACAAGATAACCAGAAACAAATAAAGCCAGAGGGCAAAAGAACTCACAACTCCTTCTAAAACCCTGTAAATCATAAAATTAGATATACAGTCGACTCCACTTAATTGCCTTTTCCCCTTAATCAGCTCGTTTCCCAGGGAACTGAATTTTTTCTATATAAAAGTCACTGGATAATCGCCTCTCACTCCAGATAATTGACCACTCTTCAGCGCCCGTGAATTCAAAGACCAGCGGTTGAAGGGTTACTGCTGACAAACAAATAATGTACACAGACGGTTTAACAACACGGCGGATGGCAGACTGGTTGACTTAGTGACAAATGCCACCCTGAAATAGGTGTGATAAGCCTTTCCTTCCCACCTCCACCTCCCCTTGTCCCCCTCCATCCCACCCCTTGCATCACTGCCTTCGCCTGTGCAATAATGCTAATGCGCCGAAAGTCATATGGTCTCCTCCCCCCACGCCTTGATTAGGCCTGTCTGGTGTATTTCTGTTAGATCAGCGAACGTGTCATGTAAATGAACGGTCTATCCCAACCGTGCCATCCTACTCCTTATTGTCTGCTGGACTACTACAAGGTGGCCAATGAGAGAGACCGCAGAGATCAAACATTTTGTGCACTACAACACCGCCAAACTCGAGTCATGAAACCCGAGTCTGGCGATGAGAAGGTGTCAATGCACGATATCAATCCATGACAACAAAGAAATTTAACCCCACTACTAAAAATATGGCCGAAATTACCTTCTCCGCTTAATCCTGAACTTTTTCCGTGATCCCGAGGAAGGGCGAGTAAGTGGAGTCGATTGTATAAAGCTGTGTCAGACCAGACATTTTCAACAGCACCAAAGCCAAAGGTGCAAGAATCATGACATACTGTGAATGATCCGAGGCTTAACAAAAACTCTTCATGTCAGATAAATACAATGGATAACTCAAATTCTATGGAGCCACCTCATCTTGTTCGAGTTTGCCAAATTTCAAGAAACATGTGAAATAATAATACTTATGTGCAGCAGTAAATTTGGGTCTGAAAGGTTTGTTCGAGGGAACCATGATTTTGACGAACACATATCCAAGGTATTCATACTTGACTGTACTCAGGCCTAACTCTTACCAGTTTATGCGATTGCAGCTAGATGGGTCCAAAGATATCTGACTGACAGCAGGATTCATGTGAAACTACCTTGTTACAAAAAAGAATGTCTAGAAAATGAGTTAAGAGCAATGCATCAAACTCTCACCCTTTACACTGTTTCATAAAATGGTTTTATTGGTGAACTTGTCCTCTGACTTGGCTTAAAATGACTGAAAACAGGTGAATGAAGAATCAGACCATGACCCAATAAATGACTTATGTATTCAACCCTTCTCTTCCCTGATCTGTTTGACAAAATCAGATCTTAGTCACTTAAAAAAAAGCACTAAGCATTAGCAATTCTGAAATTAATAAAGAACAGGTATTTTTAAAAAACAAAAAAAAAAAAGTAGTGTAACAGAAGAAAAACATGAATGCTGGAGAACATATTAACAAAATAATGTAGCTTTAGCAAACACAATATCAGCAATGAAGAACAACGGGGAAGAAATGGCTTGAGACTATTAAGGACTGTTTCATGGTTTTGCTATGCATTTTATTTTGTACAAATATTGCACGGGCAAGCTGTTTTAAAAAAAAAAATGCATTCAGTTGTGTATGAATATAAGTTTGATACTAGATACTAAATGAATCAATAAAAAGATATGAAAAGAAAAAACGGAAAAAAAACCAACAGAAAAATGCACACACAAGCTATTAACATTATAGATCTGAAGTCTAAAAGGATGCCTGCATCAGATTTTAATATGCACCAGATTCATCATAATGTAGCACAAAATGCAATGTAAAAGCTTGCATTCATTTCTCACATTTCTGTGCTCAATTGCAACAACAGAAATCCCTGCCTAGACATACAACTAATATGACAAATTTCTGAATGACCAGTTGTGCAAGTACAAGCTTAAAACAACAGACCTCCTCTTTCTGCAAGTGAAAATCAACAGGACTCAAACACATACATGGCATCTCCAGGTGAAAACAGCACCAACTTCATCATCAACTTATCACTGAAATGGTACAATGTCAACCCAGCAGAAAAAAGCATGCATCATCACTGACCCCAACTGAAATCTGAATTGTTTCATGGTTGGTGTGGTAAGTAAAACATAAGATCTATACGAATTCAGTTATCATCATTAAATACGTAGGTCCATACCTGATTGATGCCTCTCAGTGACCATATTAACCCTTATACAATCAAGATTAATCCCACTGGCTGAAATTGTTTATCAACATCATGATGGTATAAAATCATAGAAACTATGGTAAAATGAAATTTGATTCACCCAATCTCTGTGAATTACAGCCAGATGTGTTAAAAAGTGACAAGTGAACAAAAAACAAAACTAAATCATAATGACATTACATCTCTCCCATCACAACATGGATTTTAAGCAAGCAAACAAGTACAGTGCTGGTTGAGTGAATACATCCCTGAATGCTGACAATACTGATAAGGATAGAATTTACAGTTGAAGGGGTAAGGGTAGCTCTACAAGCTAATGGCAAACTGTTTTCGAGATCATGAGCTACTACTTGAAAAAACGAGACAAAGAGCTTCACATCCAAGTCCACCCTTCTACAGATGCATCTGACACAGCTGTAAATGAGTATCTTGAGGAGGCGTAAGCTCTTCAACTGCTCAAGGTCAGAGCAAATGCATGGGATGTGGAATTGTGAGACAAATTTGCCTATGAGGATACAGAAATATCTACTACTACTACCAGGAGAAGCAATATGCAAATTTGTGAACTGACAGGTAAAGCAAAACTATGCAAACATGGTACACTGGATCTCACATAAATAATTTTACTGGATGATCTTCATGTCCAAAAGGCATGTTTCACTAAACAGGGAGCCTTACACTGAAACAGGCTGTTCAGATAATATGGAAATTTAATACCACTGCCAAGTATTTCCGGTCTGAGACAAGCAGAAAAAGCTGAAATGTGTCAGTCAGGACAATACCCCATGCTTTGTTTAAAAAAATATTCATAATGACCATCTTGTGGCTCTATGCTCACCCTTGGACAAGGACTATTAGATGTTTATGTAAGTACAAAGAGTATCTTATAAGAAAGTTCATGAAGAATATTAGTAAAATAAAAGCGGTCCATCAATTTGGCTTTAAGAGAAAGTCTTACAAAGTTTAAAGCTTCAAGCATGCAACTTGCTGAAAGAAGAAAAATTAGAGGGTGTTAAGTAATACGTATAGAATCCATTGGATCTATTCACAAGTCACTGATTTTTTTTTTTCTGAAGAGTATAAATAACTCGTAAAGGTAACATGCTTTCAACATACTTGAGCATATTATGAGCTTTTATAGCATTCATGTTATCGCATGATAAATATGTGATGAGAAAGTTGTGATGCAGTGTTGCCACCTTGACTACTGCTTCCCATAAACACAATATTGAACTCATGAGCTCATAAGAAGTCCCATAAGGTGATGGAACTTTTTGCCTTCATTAATGACGTATCCAAGCAACATATGAAGTTCAATGCAGACATGTGATGCAGAGAAAAAGCACTAACTCATATAACCCAACATTTTTCTGTTTCTCTTCATACTCAAGTTCTGTTCACAATGATGGATTTTTATATGCTGGCAGTTTCACAGTACCTAGCTTTGATTATTACTGTTATTTCCATGGTAAATATTCAAGAAATACTTCGGATTGCAGAAATGTTATATATCTATTTATGTTTCATCCTTTTATGGCCAGAGAACTTTTATAATAACAATAATATCAGATTTCAACAAACCACAAGCTATACAATCATTATTTATGCATGATTCTTGATGTTAGCAAAAAAAAAAAAAAAAAATGATTCACTCTCCATGCAAATATTCACGCTGACATGTTTTATTTTTTAGGAGAAAATGCGACAACTGCACAGTCAGCATGTGTGACTATACTAGACCAATAAAATTTTGTAGAGTAACTGATTCTTGTCAATATATTGCTGTATAATGTGAAATGAATATTTAAAAACTACACAACTACAGTATAGTGCATAATGATAATAGACATGTGAGCTCATAAGAAAACAGACATCAGGTTCTTAAGAATTATCATAGTGTATTAATTCACTTGTAGCTATCAGCCACTTATCAATCAAATCAAGATGAGCTGTTCTTTTTGAAATTTTTCTCCCTCTCACAGTTTCTGCCGCCCATGCCAAGAGTCGTTAGGAATGATCACTCAAAAGTTCACTGGAATATTATAATGAAAGGGCATTACTGGTGCCAGCAGACTCCCTCCAGTCTACATAACTATGGCGCAACCTGATTATTTGATGCCAAAAACATTTTGACAGTGATGTACTATGCTCTCCATGCCTTTAGTGAAAGTCTAGTCACATTTTCACAAACTCACAACAAGGATGACTCTTTACAAATTAAAGAGTAAAATTAATATCAATGGGACTACCTTTCAATTCCCCATCATGTAACTGCCCATAATACACAACTTCAAGTAACACTCAAAAGCCACTCACATCCACAATCAGGCTTATCACCAAATTGCCCAGTTCAAAGAATACTTATGAATATTTCACATTAATATTGCCAAAAATTATGGTAGATATAACTCAGCAGATGTGGGAGATACACCCAATATTTGTTTCCACTGACCACATCAAATAATAGGGAATACACCCAATAATTGTTTCCACTGATGGCATCAAACAGTACGCTTGGGGCTTTTCTGACCTTGCCTGGGGATGAAAAGATGAAACATGATGTGAGATATATAAATAAAACACAACAGCTGAAAATTTTACTGTTTGATGTGGATGCACAAGAGACCAGAGGTTCACAAAATAAACTGTGCTGCAGGCTTTTTTTTTTCAAAAAAAAAAAAGCTATTTAAATATACTAAGCACAGCCAGCCATCCAGACATAAATGCAATACTAAACAGTTCTGCCCATCACAAATTCCTTACTCATTCTCAAGCCAAATCTAGAGACACTGATCTACAATAAAATGAACAGTAATGGCTGATGAGAAGCAGGAGCACTGAAAACAGTACACCAACCACAAGTACAAGCCATGAAGAAAGCAAACTCAGTGATATGAAAAAATATTTGTCCACAGCTGAAATCTTAATGAAAACATGAACTGGTCTGCATAAATTACTGTGTATACCAAAAATACAAAAATAGCAACTTGACCAGTCACATCGTGCAGAATTGAAACTTTTACACTTTTAGTCTGTGGCTGCTCACAAAACTCATCAGGAAAACATAGAGCAGAAATGCACCTACCTTCCAGAATGCAGAATTCACAATCTGATATTTAAACTATGCTTCCAAATTGCTGCATTCATAGTGTTCTGAGAGAAGAATGTACAGCTTTAAGTATTAGATTAAGTATCTCAAAAAGAATTTTCCTATTCTGACTTGCTATTTTGCTGTAACTATTAAAGTACAGTCTAAGTATTTGGTGTTGATTGAAAGAGAACTCTTTAAAAGTTTACATCTTTAAACCAAATATTCTATATCTTTATCTGTTTTCAGGAAAAGCAAAAAAAAAAAAAAAAACCACCAAAAAGTACAACTTATGCCTACACAATATTTTATAATGCTGCATTAGACAGCTGCCCAAACTTCAAAGTTGTCTTAACATTATCTCACAAACCAGAAACCATTGTTCAAAGTCACAGATAATTTACTTGACTTATTCTATCTCGAAACCATCTTCAAAACCAACAATCTGTCAAAATATGAAAGCATTCCAGATAATGGATAGCTGATTAATAACTGATGCATCATCTGGCTTTTTTTTTTTTTTAACTGGTGTATGCTAGATAAAGCAACACTGACCACAGCAAATGTTCTTGCATTTCTGAGACAGCAATTTGGAGTGCATTTCCTATCCCACAAAGGAGATTATCCTTAACTCCCTCCCTTCCCATCCTTAATTCACGAATCTGAATGCCTGAGATTTTTATCAGTGAGATTAAATAGGAGTTATGGACTCCAATGCCAGTAACTCCAGAGAAATTGAGGCGTAACATCAAACAAAACAGCGCCCTGATTCATCCACAGATTGATGTCCTAATTCAAAATTTATGGTTTCGACTAGAACAGCTGTTGACATTCTAGGTTATCACTTGTAAAAATATAGTATTTCATTTTTAAAACTGGCATAATAAATTTTAAAAGTTTCCCTTTCATTTAATTTTATCATAATAGATTTATTTACGTGGTCACAGTGATGATTTCAAATGGAAAAGTTCTTTGTGAGACTCCCTATACAGTCATATAAGACAGTCAATGCTAATCACTTGGAGACAAAAACTTCTCATGTAATATTTGCAATTTAGCTCTATGACTGAAACATTTGAACTCTGCATGATGTGACTCAAACAGTAAAACAAACAAACAAAAATCAACATACCTAACCAGCAAAAAACCACAACTTATACAGCGAGCCAAGAAAACCTTGTTCCAGTGTTTATTGCAGAATTGTATACTGTAGGTTGACATGGCAGTGCATAAGAAACGATGGGCTGTCAAGAATGCTAAACGATGACCAAGTGTGTACAGAAAGACGTGCGGCTAACAAACAACAGGGTTGGAAGTAAGGGGCGCTGGTGGACTATGCTAGGGGCTGTTGGCCTCGCGCGGACTCACACTGCTCGACGCCAATTTGTATCGACGGCGCCTGGAAACACATGAAAAAAAAAAAAAAACTGGCCTCAGTGGTTGAATTCATTTTACAATTGCAACAGGTTGTTAGTGGTGTAAGCTCTAGACATCAGGTGGACAAGTGTGTTTTTCACAGTCGAGGACAATGGTATGATGCTTTAGTAGGGGCAAATGATAAGGCAAGGTGGAAGAAGCTGTGAAGTGAAAATACTGTAAAATAATTGAGAAATTAAGTCTTAGCACAGTGCAAGTGTTTTAAATCAGACAGAATAAGTACTTGCAAGATGTAATAGCATGAAAGCACTTGTCCACAATCTCAACACAGGTTTTCCATGTTTCTATACTAACATACAAAGGCCAAAAGATATTTCTTCCTCTTCACAGATTTATGAACTAGAAATTGCAAAAATGGTGTTCCATTCCTTCAAAAGGTTTAAACCACTTTAGTTTCATTACTATAGTAAACCAAAGCTCTGGACCTGAAAGAGGTAGTCTTTGGGCACATAGATACATGATCAATTTCAACAATCACACAGCATTTTGACCCTACCTAAAAGCCCTGATTTAAAAAAATGCATATTTTAAAACACTAATGAGCACCATGTCGTTCATCACTTGCCCCATTTAATTTGACTTATGGTGGTGATAAAAGCACAACACTGAAAGCTGGGAGACAGGCATCAATTCACACTAAAAATAAAGATTTTATCAAATGTTGGCGCATGCCACTAATGGATGTTATTTCATCAGCTGTGAACAGGTATTCAAATAAAAGTATCACCTTTATTACCTATTTCTCTAAGATTGTAACAGAACTGTATAATTATGCAAAGTCTTCCCTATACTCATGCTCATAGACACTACTCCAGAGACAGTACATAATTAGCTCAGACTAGGCTGTACTAAAATTCGAAGAAGCTTTCTTAAGTGACTCAAAAATTTTTACTCTAGAATACAAGCTTGTTGGATAGCTTAATATTCTAGATTACCCCTCATCAAACTGAAGATCATAAGCTAAAATTAATTAAGTCATCATAATCTACTTCTTCAATATTTAATGATATAGAATCGCTTAGACTGTCCCTTAAAGTAATTTGCATGCCCACACATTTACCACAAGGATGGGAGATAGGAAACGAAGAAAATAGCATGCAAACATGTAAATAAAAGAGAAATAAATGGGTAAAAAAAAAGGAAATAATTACTTACATTGAAAACTAAAGATGCATCAATGCACATCAGAATCTATCTCTGCTATTCAAATGAGATGAGCAGACTGAATTCAATGACTAACAATACTGTTCTCCTAAACATGATCCAAAATCACAGTCAAAATATTCAACTGCTGATAATTGATACAATGAGTTAAGCTCAAGATTGCTGGCAATGTCTTTATCACAAAAATTATCTCTACCTTACGTAAACCTCATGGGTTTAGGGTACATGAATACATGGAAAATTTCCTGATGACAGTCCAGTGATCTTGAAGGTGAAACAAAAGACTTGCCTGTCATCATTTCAGTCTAGATCCCTTATATCAAATTAAACAGCAGAACACTCATTCATGAAAGCCTAAAGCTCTTTTGTTTTCATCCTTTAATGGAAAGATATTGTTTACCCCTAATTGTGTTATGTGAGAAATGCAATATAATTCTCTAGGTTGAAAGAAAGAAGTCTTACCTAGCAGTGACCACTGCATTTTTGGGAGCATGACCCGGTGGAGGTTTTGGCACAGGCCCACTGTCAGTTTCCGGCATGACCAATGACCTTGGGTCAACAAAACTCCGAGGTGATGAACCGGGTCTGGAAAACCGTCGTATATGTGGACCAGCTGAAGACTCTGACTCTCTTGCTTTACTGGAAGAATGGCGAAGGGATGGAGGGCGACGGGGGCTTTGGTCTCTTGGTGTCACAACATTAGGTTCATCTTTCATAGTGACCACAACCCTTCCTTCACTGCTGCTATCTGGCAAAAGACCAGATGCTTCTGAACTAAATCTGTTGTCCACATTCAAGTTGCGTTCACTTATTAATGTGTTTTTGTCCTTGAGAATGGACTTTGGTTTTGGGACTGGTGTAGCTGAATCTCTAATGCTTGACTGAGAACTTCCTAATGGCTTGCTCCCCTCGGCCCCAGACAGGGCAACATCTGAACTCTTATCTCTCTTACTAGAGGTATGTATTGGGGGTTTGCCGAGGGCTACAAGTTTACGGTTTCGTTTCTCATCTCCTTGATCTCGGTTCTTGAACACAAATTTTGATGGGCTTCCCCCTGAGCTATGCTTCAAGGGTGATCCTATCCGATTGTCTATATCTTTGGCAAGCTTTTCAGGCATTTTTCTGGGACTAGATGAATAGGATTTTTCATGTGATTGTGTGAGATGGTAATGGTGGGATTGATGGATGGATTCAGTGTTTCGGCTTGGTGTGTCTAGGCCTTCCTCTACACCTTCCTCAGCACGACTTCCACTAGATTGCAAAATTTTCATTAGATCTGTATTGTCATCCTCAAAGACAAATGATGTCCGCATAGTTTCATGTCCATCTCTCTCAGAATTCCTAGCCATACTGTCCAGCTGGTGGTCATCCTCATCAGCCAAAGTATTTTGCAAAGCACGTCTCCTACTACGTGCAGACTTTCTTCCCTTGTCTCCTCCCCCTTCATCATCACTATCTTCATTATCACTCCCCTCATCACTAGAGCCAAAGGCTCCCCATTGACTAGCCATTGTGAAAGGAGCAGCACGAGTGGCATTCTCCTCAGCAGCTTCATCACACTGGGTATGTGTTTTGTCATCTGTTTGCATGACAGCAAAGGTAATGGCTGCACGACTTGCTAAGTCAGGTTGACTTTCCAGGCGCATGTTCTCATTCTCATTGCTTGGCTCCCCTCCTTCTAGCATTCCAGCAAAGCCCTGATTTGCTGTAGCCCCACTCCCTCCTTTATCACTCCCCATATGCTCCATGTCACTGCTCTCTGGGCCTTCATGCAGCCTCATCAGCCTGCTCCTCCCACCTACTGAACTCCCAAGAGCATTGGCTGAGGTTGGCAGGCCATGGCCAACTGATGGACCAGGTGGAGGAAGCCTGTCACCAGGAGAAGATACATCTTTCTCTGCAAGCTTTGACGAACTTATCTGAAGGCTACCCACTACATCCATGCTACCAGCAGAGTTGGGTGGTCGTACACCACCCACTCCTTGCTGCTTTGCCAAGTAGGAGTTAGTCGTACCACTTTTGTTTCCTCCCTCTTTAGATGTGATTGCATCAGCACTCCCTTTCTTATATATATGGTCACTTTTCTCCTGACCTTTTGTGATGGCCTTCTCTGTGTCCTTGTTTTTCTCTTTCGTCTTTGTATCTTGCTCATATTTGGCTGGTGGGGTCTCTGCGTCTGGCCTTGACAGGACCACCACACCCTCTTCCACATATCGATTGTCCACTTCATTCAAGGGAATCAGCTCTGCCTTCTTGAGTGGCTCTTCCCCTTCCTGGTAGCTCAGGTTCTCATCTAGGACCTCAGTAGCACCATGACCAGGTGTAATTGGACCCATGTTGAGGACACTGAAAATCATTAAAAAAAAAACAACTTTAGAGACTTTTTACACTGAATGTGCAAATTATTCAACCCTAGAATTAACCCTAACATACTTGCAAAGAAGCCTAAACTTTCATATCTTTCCACCTAATTAATAGTAACTGATGAGTTCTGTTTTCTCATTTATTGGGGTAAGTCGATAAAATGTACAGATGATTAACACAGACTTATGATATCACTGCGCATGTGCATATGAGCTTCATGGGCCATGAACAGACTCCATAGAGTCTCTCCTGACAGAAGGAAGAATGAAATTTTATAGTCCATCTACCTATATTATATCCTATCCTATAGTCGTTTGATACCATAGCCTTATGTTTCGTAGCAATCCTAATTTTAAAAATAATTTTGTTCATAATTATTTTATTTTTTATGTGGACATTAAAACTGGGTAGGTTAGAGCGCTGTAAAGGCCACTATTTCATTTCTTTCCCTCTGTTGCCAGGAAAGCGGTTCGGAAGGTCATATTACTATTACTTATAACAACTGCCATCTAAAGTGTTGAATATAGACATGAATGCACAGTCTATATGGGCTACTGTGTAATATTATGCAAAGCTACTAGTGACTATTACCTATTAGTGATGGCTCTAAGTGACAGGTTAGACAATAAATTTATTGTAGGCATGACAAGATGACACACATCTGGCAACTATGTTTGGCAACATTTGCTGGTTATGAAGGACATAGGAGTTATTTCCCCCTCCTAAGTTCTGCGTTAATCATCTATTAAAAGATACTCTCTGAAGGTGAGGATTCTTACTTGGTTTGCTTGAGGGCATGCAAAGCCGAGGTGTTGGTAATGGTAATGGAGGTATCAACATTGCTCTTCTCCCAATCGTAAGGATCCGAGTCACGAACATTCTTGCGGCGCATGCATTGGTCCAGTAGGTTAGACAGCATGTTGTAGTCGGGTTGATCAAAGTAGTCAAGGCTCTGGATATGTTCCAGAAAGGCTCGGAACTCACTGGGAAGGTTTTTCAGCAAATTGGTATGGTCATATTTGTCTTTCATAACGCCAACCTGTGAATTAAAGAAATTAAACAGCTAAAGCAGTCAAATAATATAGTGATAGCAGGGTACTCTGAAATTTATCCAAGGAGAAAATGTTATTTGTGACTGTGTTTAATGTTCAGATTTTTGTTTTATCTCTTCTCACTTTCAAAGAGACTCAACAACCTCTTTACTACTCCAATGTCATTCCATAACAGCAGTGACCACAATCAACATTCATTTGAAACTTGATATACTGTTTCTGAAATGGTTATAAACTGACAACCTCATAAAATTACTCTGAACTATTAAAAATGAATCAATATACATAATATGATAAAATAGCTTTCCCTCCATATTGTTGGTACAGTGCTGACCCAAAGACGTGGTGATGATTACATGTAAATTTCAATTTACATAATCACTTGGCCAGTCTGATTGCTTTTTATAGTGAGAACAGAATATCAATATCCTGGACACCATTGATAAGTAATTCAATCCAGTGAACATGCAATGATTATTCTGTATTTGTGCCACTGATTACACAAGGATACCTCAGATGACAGTTCAAGATGGTTTGAATAAAGTATATCTGCCTAAGTTCAGTTTCTCAAGAGATTGATTTTGACACTTCCTCCATCCATTTGAGGCTGTGTATGATTAGCTTAAACCATATCCTCACTGCATGCTTGTACACCAGCTTTCTCCCATTTTTTTGGTTCATGCCTAAGTGAGAGAAGCATGTTTGTCTTAATGGCATTTTGGCACCCTTATATGTAATCCCTTGGGATTATTCACTAGTAAAATAATAATAATCATAAACTGTAAATTGTTGTTGGAAGTAACTCCTTTTTTTTTTATATCTTGGTTGACATCTGCATGGAATGACTCCCTACTGATTATCCACTAACACAAGGGTAAACTTTTAGCATGGCAGAATGGGCCACTAATCTGTTAGAAAAGGTTTTCCTTGGCAGTAACTGGTCTGTTGTGCCATGCAGAGCTGCCAACCTCCAAAACTGGATTTTCATATTCCAGGCATCAAAAATTCATATTCTGACCCTGATTTTCATACTCACACCGATGCAGAAAAATAATCTCGCGAAAATTAAATGAATGTCTCCTTATTTAGCTGTTAAGTCACACTTTTAGGCTTGTAGATAGCTACTGTTTCCGTATCACACTAAAAAGCTTTTCTTCAGCTTTACACTGAGGTAATGGGAGTCACTGTGGTAAAATAATATACTTGACTATCAACAGCTCTTTCCAAATCCTTTTCATATTCCTGTAATCTAACTAAGCGCTATTTTGATTAGGTGAATTCTCGCTTTTAACTGAAAAAATTCCCCCTTCCTGTAAATTAAAAAAAAAACAACCAAAAAAAGAACTAATAAGATATGTAAGATACTGGCAATAATAACACAAGAACGCCCTCATTTTGTAAGACAAGTTCATAAAAAAGAAACTCGTTCATCACATAATTGCTGCTAAGCTTGAAATTCAAGACCATCAGAGGACAGACTGTAGCACTTTACCATGCCCACTAGGAAAATTAAATCATTTATACAAATTTTGATGTCACCAGAGACCTTGAATTACATTAATAGCAGTAATTGTACCCAAGTGTAAAATGCTCATATTCATATCTTAAATTGCTCTCAGTCTCAGATTTAAGCATGTCATCTGCTGATAGAGCAGGAAAGTGAAATCCATCTAGTCTAGAGCTAGCCCTAAACTTTCCAAACTGGGGCTTTGAAAGCGGCTCTGTCAGGCCCACTAGATCTAGTCTGGTAGTACAGTAACGGTCATTAACCTTGGCCCTGAAGCCAACACTATTATATTGTTAGTACACTATGCTCATCCCAAATGTAGGTCATCTAATGCCCTGAGGGCCTACCATACACTAACAGACCAAACGAAACAGCCTACACAGGTAATGTGTAGTCACTCTGGGTATGGCACAATGCATACGCATGAAGGGATTCGTCGTTGGGCATCAAAGTAAAGCCCCAAACGCCACAAGGTTATCTGGAGATGGGTTGAACAATTGCATAATGCCTCCTGTGATGACTGGTATCTTTGTAAGAGACTTCTAGTTTCAGCTAGACTAAACGATACTGCTGTGTACTCTACGGAAAAACGGAATGCCAGTATGTATACTGTAATGTACTCTACGATTTTCAGTCGTTTGTTGTGAGACTCAAGTACTTGTACTCATGACTAAAACAGCCCATTTTGATGATTTTCATACAAGAAAGCTCTTAAAGCGCCCGACTTCGTTGCAGAAGGCATTCACGGTATTCTTTTTCATACTGACAGTCGATTTTCGTATTTTTAAGAGTACGATTCGTATTTTCGTACTGAGGTCAGATTTTCGTATGAAATATGAAAATTTCGTACTGGTTGGCAGCTCTGTGCCATGGCCTGTAATTACTACTACTGTAAAAACTGTGTGGCAACAGCATCAATTTATTGTAACTGCCAAATCAGAAATGTTAAGGAATTGGCTCCTCGAAAGTGAAAATCAGTTTTCTACCCTTCTTGGAACTCAACTCATTCTCCACTGTTAACCCAGAAATAGATGGATTTGTGATGAAAGTAAAGGTTTTAATAAAAAAGTAGTTTCATGCATTTTTCAAACTTCATGTGTGATAAAATTACAACCCAAATACAATAAATTTGGCTGTTATCACTAGAGAAGTCTCAGCCCAGTTAGGAGTAATAACTAACGTTTATAAGACATGTACAAGAAGATCTATTTCCATCTCTCATTGGATGGTGTCCACTAATTTTTTCCACCCATTTTAATAATGGCCAGAAAGTTTAAGAAATTTTTGTTCTTACCAATTTTCAAAATGCAGAAAAAGCTGTAAAGCTTCTTGATATCCCTGAGAAATAGATCATACAGTTCTTACAAACTAAGCACATGATATGCGATGACTTACTTGTTCTTTGTCTTTGATCTTCCGCCACGGCAGCTGGCCTGACACAAACTCTACCACCATGTAAAACAGGGACCACAAGTCGTCATGCCTACCCATCTCCTGAAATGCAAAAACGGGCAGTTTCAACTATGGAACCCCAGTGAAACGACATAATTTCTAGTGTTAGCATTCCTGTTTGTCATCCTTTCATATAATGCTTTACAACAGTGAAACGATGTGAGGGTTATGATGAAAGGCTTAACACTTCCATCAGCTGGTGTCCTTGTGATCACCAATAAGTGTGCAGTGCCTACTGACAAGTTTATGTCACCAGTATTGTCATTTAGATCAAATGCCTTTTCCCTTATATGAAAGGGATTTTGTCTCTGTATTACTTATGCATAATGTGAAAGCAATTTTAGTGGGAAAAGTCCTAAAATTTTAATGTTAAAAAAGAGGAAGGCCACTTCACCCTACATTTTGCAACCCTTTCCAACAACTTGCAATAAGTTATTGTCCCCTAGGTAAGGGAAAATGACTTCTTTTAGGGGAAAACAATTTTTCATATGGCCATTTTACTCTACCATATGAGAAAATCCCTACAAGTAGCCACACAAGATGTCACTGTTGTTAAGATCACTCAGCTGGACATGCAAGATGAGCATCTGCACTAACCTTATTTTTGTGAGCATTAATGGAAGCATAGCGCACTGTTCCCCTGAAACCTGCAGCTGAACGTGGCTGTCGCACCTCGCCTGAGGCTGTGGTGTACTGACGAGCAAGGCCAAAGTCTAACATATACACTTTCCTATTGTTCGGATGTCTACCCATTGCAAAATTTGACTGAAAAATAATAGGCATTGATATTAACACAATATTCATAATATAAACCCTTTGACTGCCATATGTCCAAGAAATTCTAGGCTTGTGAAGTCAGTGTTTTATAAGGAAAAGTATGGAAAACATGCATTACTTTACTTGTTTACTGACTTAGTTTTTTGTTCATTCCTTAGGAAACATAAATTATGAAGATCGTGATTCTTTTGATTTCTATGCTTTGGTTTGAAAAATTTATGTGAGATCCTTCGCTGTGAAGGAGTAAAATAATTATGATATAAAATGTAACTTAATACAGCACCTATACACAACAACAAAGAGATTTTTTTCCCAATGTTAAAAATCCCTAACCATATCGAATGGTCACACTGTTCCAATAGAGAACTGGATTATCATAGAAATGCTTACAAAATAAATTTCACTCAACTATACAGCACCAAAATCTCTTTCAGTACTTTTCATAATGCCACTCTTGTATGTAAACAGAACATCATTCTTATCAAACAACAAACCAGAATGCTCTCTATTACTTACAGGTTTTATATCCCTGTGCAAGAAGCCTACGTCATGTATGGCCTCTATGGCATGAAGTATCTGGGAGGCCAGTCTCAGTGTTGTACTCAGAGAAAAGCAACCACGAGGCTGGCTTCGTCGTAATTCAGCCAGATTCTTACCCTGCAGTGACATCACCACATAATTGTATCTTTCATTACGACCACAGCCAATGAAGCGGCATACATGGTCACGACCTGAATGCAAAAGAAGATGCAAGATTTTAAAAAAATATGTTAGTTCATCAAAGTAAACAAAGATTCTGTGTTTGCAAAAAGGATTACTTGAACTGACATGAAACAGTTCAAATATTCTGCACATTATAAGTCCCAATAAGTTATCCACTGAAGCCCTTTTCCCTCTCCATGAACACATCCTTCTTATTGAATTCATTTGGATGATAACAAGCTTTACACTGATTTCAACTCAGACTCCATAACTACCCCATATGCTTCTGACTTCTACACAAATCAAAGTCTTACCCTGTAACTTTTTCAAGACAGCCACTTCCATTTTGAGCACTTGTTTGACCTGCCGAGCAGATTCCAACTTGAGTGCAACACTTTCTCTGCTGACAAGGTCTGTTGCTTCATAAATCTCGCCAAATCCACCGCCTCCTATTTTCTTCGACTAGGGATGAATGATTTTTATCAGGTTATTTACAAACAGCTTCAGACACAAAAAGAAAAGGTCAAATAAGCACACACTTTTCAGGAGAGTCTCTTATACCTCTAACTATGGACTGGGTCTGTTTAAAACCTACAGCCAGTAAAGTACACGCAGCGCTTCACCTAGCCACTGTCCTCTGAGAAATACTACAGTATTCAAATCAGCTTGCTCCACAATCACAGTTTAAAGCATTAGTACTGAGAGTTCCTGAGATTATAATACTACTGTTTTACTTTTACACTGTAGCCTACTATGACTACAAGTGTTATTTTACATCAATCACCATTAAAATCAAATATTGGTCCAATACATGGTGGAATTTGTAAGACCCTTTTCGATATGAAATTCCTGTTGGCATGAAATGCTAACCATTTCAATGTGTGCTTATCTTTGTACTAGTTTATTGAAAGTATGACACTTAAGATAACAAGAACATCACATGATCCTGGTAGGCATGAAAGTATTCTTTACTCACTGATTTACAATCTTCTTACATTTATAATTACTCAGATGACGGAGGTCACCATTTCAAGAGTGCTAGAGACACTTACCACTTTGAATCTTTCCTTGACCACCTGATTGACCTGTAAGAGGTCTTCTGTTGCCGTTGTTGTCATGGTTGCAGCAGTGGTGGATTTGCACGTCACTCACTCGGAGATCCACATTAACCCATACTTGGTTTCATGTATCCTAATAGAGTTTATACACAAGATATGTACAAGTCTGTCCACAAAAAAAGAAACATGGCCAAAAAAAATCCATTCTATTCAAAGCTGCAGCCACAGACAACTGGAAAAAAAAAAAAATGAATATTCCCTATCACCAGCAACCATGGTAAGTATATGAAGCTAATACAAATACTCTAGTTACAATTATCCGATACTTGAGGGCCTGCATGAGGTATGAAAGAGAGGTATAATGAGATATTTCATTAACCTGCATACAAGCACATGCTTATCACTGGAGCATTATTTTTTTCTGAATTTCATGAGAAAAGCACTGCATACTGCATAGATACTTCGTACATTGCTGCTTTACAGGGTTGGGTGGAACTCCGTTCATATGAACTAAGTTCCGGAACTTAGTTCCAGTTTCGTGAACGGAGCGAACGGAGTTTCGTTGTTTCATTATGAACGCGATCGTGAACGGAGTTCGTGATTTTTGGGGAACGGATCGGAACTAAGTTCATTTTCAAGTCCGTTCAAATTCTGTTCACACATCAGGACCAGGGGTTTTTTTTTCATTTTTTCCGCAGTTATTGCACTCGCTGCACTAGGATCACCAGCTTCGTTCGACCTCACAACGGTCATTTTTCCAATCGGCAAGATCAGTTTGTCACTCCTGCCAGTGCCCTTTTATGGCGTCAGGTAAATAAGACTGTCGAGACGAAGCTGCTGTTGCCGTCTGCATTACACAACAAGGACTGGCTTATCACTTTTAATCGCAAGTGAAGCGTGTCTCCTTACTGATAAAGACGTGATGACACCTGGTATCCAGGACTGCGTCAGGAGGCTTGACCGCCTCAAGTCCGTCTCTCGCGAAACAACGCTACGCCCATCGAGAGGACTGTATCGTGACCGTGAGTGGTGCCTGACAGTTGAACACCAACTTGAAAGCCATAAATAATTATGGAAAGCGAAATAAAGGCTCATTGGGTAACGTAGATGGGCCGGTGAAAAGGGCGGAGGATTAGAGAACTAGGGGCGGGATATAGTACACACGAAGAAAGCGGAGGGCGGCAGTGGGTTAGGAAGACGGCCCACTGGTTTTCATACACATGACGTCGGCAATTGTAATTGCAGCGTTGCTTGTCAAGGATCCTTTAAAAAATACCTGTTTAGAACCAACCAGAACCACGCAACAGATTACATCGACTTTAAGAACAAGAAATGCCAGGATTTTACTGTAATAGCGACTTTTGTCCAAAATTGTGACTCATGCCTTTATGATCTCGAATATATCACAATCTCTCTATTTAAATTTTTTTTGGGGGTGGG
>JAWQUT010000031.1:2286247-2332828 GCA_033807755.1 Ellobium chinense
AGCAACTCTTGTTTCATCGCCGTATTATCGATGTTCTCGAAGCGCTGCCATCAAGCGGAGTAGACTGTACGTAGTCTCAGGCTTTTGAGACTTTACTAAGGCCTGAGTCAAGAACTGTGACTGTTAACTGTTAACTTTTTTTTTTCCACCAGAAGTCAAACGGGCACACAAAATGGGCTAATAAATTCATGGGGGGAAGGGGGGCAGGGGGAAAGGGGTCACTATCACCTAGCGTTCAGAACAACAACAATAAAAAAAAAATGGGGTCTGCAGATCTAGGCAATGACGGCCTCCTTAACTAGGCACAGACATGAATAAAGGCAACAGAGATGATACACCAGTCAATAAGTCATTAACATCATTTAAGAAATTATAGGGATTGTTCCAGTTGAGTACAAAGTACGCACAAGACCATTCTATATAATACCAACAATCTAATAAAGCACTAAATGCAAGTTCATACAGTTACTGGAGAGGAAAGGTCACCTAAAACAACATGACTGATTTCATACAGAATTTTTAAAGCTGACATTTTAGGACATATTTAAACACCATTTTCAGGAAATCTATGGACTCTATATACTAGCTAATTTTATTCATTCTTCATTTTCATTAACAACTCTAAATAATGAACCAAAGAATGTCATGTATGCAGCCCTCCTTTCACTGAATGAATTTAAATGGGCTGAATTTCCTCCAGCTAACTGTCTTAATGTTGATGGTGGTGATTAGCTTCTTGTATGAAGATCTCAAATCTCCATTTCTTTTTTGCCCTAAGAATGCATAAAGAAGCCTTTTTAAGGATTTTCCTCTTATTTTGTAAATTTGGGATATTTTTCGATATTTTTTAAAGATGCACTTTAGTTTACCAATTTTTAAGAGTCTGTGTAAATCCTAATCAAGTTCATTTGAAGATGTTTACATGACAGCGTCCAAATAATGCCCACAACAGTCAGGCGGCCATCACTGGTCCTCCGAACAGAGAAATAATGGTACAAGACTCAGTCTTCTAAACATCAGGTTCAAGGTCACCTTAACACAAGTGCATTAACATTCCTAGATGTAAGGGTCTCTTACAAAAATATACCCTCTCTGGTCCATCTTCCTCTGACAAAGAAATAAAATCCACTGCAAAATAATAATGATACAAAGTTGACCATTTCTTCCTGCACTGATATTTAATCAGACTACTTGCACCACCTTCTGCATTCTTTATAATTTAGTGGCTTTGACTCTGTCACAGCTTGTAAACTGTGAGACGAAATGAACTGAGTTAAGAAAAAACATGTAAATTTAACTACTTCTGGAAAACCATTCTGATTTCTTATCCCTCAATTCACTTTTGTTTTACCAGCCCAGGCACTCTAAGAAATGGCAGACCCAATGCAACGGCTGAGTATAGCAACAAGAAATGTGGCAGTTAAAAATGTCTACCTACTGCAGGCTGCAAGCTGCAGGCCTCTTTGATCTGCTCAATGAATGGGTTAAGACACTAGTTTGCAGTAAAAAAAAAATTTATTCTATTGATTCTCTAACACTGGAGATACAGATGAAGTATATGACACATATATCCATACTTGTTATATGTTTAACTTTCTCAGTGAGAAATACTGATATTATATAACAAGCTCTAAAACATATAGATAAAATCTGTCCCACCCTCAAGGTAGTATTAGTCATAAAGATGTTTCATTATCCATATAAATCAACCAATGAGCTTAACTGCTACTGTGAATGGACCACATATCTGATGCTATACAATGCAGTATGGAGAATGAACATGAATAACCATTCCCTTTTTCCATCTCTTAAATTCAGTAATGACTAAACAGACCACAGCTATGGGTTACTCAGCCCAAATATCTTCTCTTTAACTTTGGCCCAATACATGAAAACATCCTAGCTACAGATGAGCCATATGAACGTCATTGTTTAATAGCAAAATGTCATATGAATGGCAGGTAAACTCTTAAACAAAACAAATGACTTTTTGTGGGTGTCTACTGTTGCCCAGTTTCATGGAGTTGCAAGAAACTTACTTTGAGCTTACTCTTAAACAGTGCTGCCAAGAGTCATCAGTCAAGAACAGTGAAAATGGCCACAGGTCTGTGGATCACCACACATCCCCGTGAGTCCAAGGCAATGCCCTGGTTGAAGTCAGAGGGCCTGAAGGCCCCTGACACTGAAGCAAATGTTCAAACTTCGGCTTCCAGGAATCAAATCTAAGACACATGAGTTGTTAGAGGACTAATTCTACACATCAATACTTAATTAAACAAATCTGAACTTGCCACTGCAAAGAAAACTACTCTTAAATCCAGAAGAAATTAAATATCTACATTCCATATGCTTTGTCACCCAGAATGTCAAAAAGATAATGATTGCTTTAATTGGTGTCCTTCTCAGTGTCCTCATTAATAAGCTGCCCATTTTGGTGTATCATCATCTCTCCAGAAGAACATGATTTACATCATCTCTCCAGAAGAACATGATTTATTCATTTTGGTGCAAAAAACTGATTAATATTTCCAGCAGATGGGATTACTGACAATGTAATCATCTTCTGCGCTGTCAGTAGCCGCAAAAAAGTTATCTCAGCTGATGAATAAACTGAAACAACACTGGATGGGGAAGTCATCTCACACGCATGCGCCACGAACTTACCTGTGTTCAAGATATTCTTAAACAACCCTGAAAATGACAACAGACAAAAATTTTTGCATTAACTACTGAACCAATGGGCAAACAGTTCCAGTTCATGGTTGCCTAGGACTAGTGGACCGTATGATTCAAAATTCTGTTATGTAGAACAGAGCAAATTGTTGTTAAATTAGCCAGTCAACCCAAAAGGTCTGGGCTGAGTGGAGTCCACATAGCTTTAGTCCCCTGACAATTCAGACTAATGGATGAGACCAAGAATGTGCAGCTAAATCAGTGAAGATTAAAAGACAAAGAGATTGCTGAACAAAAATACAAAAGTATACTGCCATACATACATGATCTTATTTTCTTGGTTACTCTTTACTAATTGAGCACTTCAAGTCCGCTGCTCATATTCCTGTTTCATCATGTGGCAAGTTTCCTGTGAAATAAAAACAAAAAAATTTATGAATGACAAAACATAAAAAAAAATATCTCGGACACACATTTCTGCCACTGAACATAAGTTTCCTTCCAAAGTGTCATAAAAAAAAAAAAGTATTTAGGTTTGTCCATGATTTAAAGGAAGACTGCACCGTCCTACAGATTAAATGATACGATACCCTATTATTCCAATAAAACAGTCTTTCAAGTGTCTGTCATAATGATATAACGCCTCTGTTGGCCCCAGACAACCCACGGGGTTACATTATCCAAAGTCTGAATTGTTACAATCACTGTGCGTGTGGCAGCCATAAGCTTACGTCAAATACGTTCTTGCCACATGGCCAAGTTGTCTAGCCAGTGCTCTGCAGACAGGTGATAGCATGTTGGTATGAACAGTTTAATTCCTCTGTGAGCAGTAGATCAAACAAAATCATGCTGGGGCAATAAAAATCAGAATAATTTTTTAGCTTACACTCTCAAACACAAGGGCCAAACCCGGTAACTCTAGCTCTCTTTATTGCGTCATATTAATTACGCGCACGGTAACAGAACGATGCTCTTTCTTCGCAAAATCTACTCGGTGGGCACCATATACAATTTTTAGAAAGAAAAAAGTATTGAAAAACAGAAAATTCTTTTTGATGTGCGTGTCCTACTTTAAGGAAAATGCAAAAACCAAAAGTAATGAAAACACATATAAAAAAGAGACATTAAAGTAAAAGGGAATATGGTTAGAGGAAGTTGTAAATTTAAAGCAAAGTGTGTTCAAGAATTATATATATATAATGCATTATCTATGTCAATGCTTTCAAAAGCAACGCCAAGAGATGGCTTTAGGAATATTTAAGGTGAGAAGTTGTTGTTTATGAAATTTGTTCTATCACGAACATAACTACTAAATTATGTCTACATAGTCTCACCATTTTGATATTATAATGTAGAAACATTTAAAAACAGAACAAAAAATAATTGTGAAAAGAATGAATTGTCATGTCATGAAGTTTAAGTTACAACAATGGGCAGGTACAGCCATGTAGCTTGAATTCTTCAGGTCACCTCCTCTTGTTCTCGTTTCCAAAATATTCAAGGACTTTGGGAAGCACAAGTATAGAGAAATAAGTATAGGTCTGTGATTTCAACTTACACATGTGTTTCAGGTAATCATGCTCAACTACATTTTGTACAATTATAATCTTTCACAGCAATCTCGGCACAGAAACATTCTTTACACTCATGGACTTTCAGATTTTGCTACTGATGTACTATAGCCATTAAGACACATGCTTGCACATGACTATATATCCATGATATTTTCTTCCCAAGACCTACGGTCAACAACATTAATTTAAAGATTTAAAGAATTTATTATTACAGCTGTCCTTTTCAATTTCAATGAAAAATTCTCCCACATAATTACAGAATATATAATCTGAGCATCACATTTTTGATACTGAATATGTAGTGCTTAAGAACAGTAAATCTGCTCAATGGACTCATTGGGTGTAGGAAATACATGCAGCATTGGTGCTACTACTACTATCGTTATGACAAAATAAATACAAAAGGGATGTCATTATTATTACTATTGGCAGTGGTAGAAGTACAATGGGGTCATAGCTCTCCCTGTCCGTATTGTAGTCATTTCATGGAATACTGCAAACATATTTGTGCAATCTGGTGAGCATTCAGTGCATGCCTCTGTCCCAGGCCAGCACACATTTTGTTCCTTTTGGCCCCATTTGCTTGAATTTGATGCTAAGTTACCACCTACCGTGTGACTCATGCTTAACTTCAGTATGTGATCCTGCTCTAATGTGATAGACTAACAGGGGTAAGGATTTTTTGCTTGTGTATGTCATCACCTCATGGCCAACTGATAATCTACTCATCTCCCAAGACTTTCCTCCCCCACCCTAAAAACCTGGAAACTCTCCATTTTGTCTCCAATTTAATCATTCCTGCTATATCATGATACCGGTCCCATCAAAATAATCTCTCTTTAGTGTGTTTATTGGTTCGGGTCAGGAGCATGTTGTTGGATGGCTCACATATGGAAATCATTCCCATGAGGGCAATTGGCGGTACTGCCCATTGCCACCGAGGCCTACATTAATTTACAAGCCACAAGGTGTTATCTTTTTTGAGTTTTGTTTTGACTTTTGGCTTTGAGTTTGGGTTCTGAGTGAGCATGAAAAGAAAGCAGCCTTTGGGGGATAATCAGGGAATAGGACCAATCTTGTGGCTAAACAAATGACTAAATCAGTAATGAGTCATGAGTAAATGAACTGCATCTATGCAAGACTATGAGTGGTTGGTATAATCCTGGAATAGCACCGATTTAGTCCATACCATTTATATTTGATATCGATATATCATTTATATTTGGTTTCGATATATAATTTCGATTCCAGTATTCACGTCTCGAGTCACCGTCACCACCCCGAACCCACTGAGCGTGCGACAGTGATGTGTGCTCACATCTGGCTCGCGTGGCTTTATTGATCGGATTCATTGGCGTGTAGTCTGCTGTTCATTTCGTCAGTGTGCCTGCTCTCTCCAATTCTAGTGTCTATATTATATTCCTGGATCATGAGAAAATGTAGTGTTCTCGCCTTTGTAAAACTAATAGGTTTTCAAGCAGTCGGTACTGTCCCAGGAGTATATATTACACTACCGGCACAGGACCGATCTTGATAAATGTGCTCTTTATGCCTTTGTAAAAACTCAGTGATTTTCAGGCAGTGGGTGCTGTGCCAGGAGTATATATAAGCATGAGACTAAATGAAATGCATGGCCCGAATTCCTTAGTGTCTGAAAAGAGAAAAGGGTTTCCTTTTGGGGATAAATAAAGAAAAGAGGGGCTTGGATTTTTTGGGGTGAAAAGTTGAGGCGAAATATGCGAGAAGTTGGCGATGCTGTTCCAGGATAAGCATGAGACTAAATGAATGCATGACTCGAACCTCCTAGTGTCTGAAATGAGAAAAGGGTTTCCTTTTGGGGTTAAATAAAGAAAAAAGGGGCATGGATATTTTTGGGGGTGAAAAGTTGAGGCAAAATATGAGAAAATCAGCGGTGCTGTGCCAGGAGTATATAATATACTCCTGGGACAGGACCGATCATGAGAAATGCTCTGTTCTCACCTTTGTAAAACTCTTTAGGATTTCAGGGAAGCGGTGTGTGAGTATGTACTACCGGCACAGGACCGATCTTGATAAATGTGTCCTTTACGCCTTTGTAAAAACTTAGTGATTTTCAGGCAGTCGGTGCTGTTCCAGGAGTATATATAAGCATGAGACTAAATGAAATGCATAACCCATCTCCTAGTGTCTGAAAAGAGAAAAGGGTTTCCTTTTGGGGATAAATAAAGAAAAAAGGGGCATGGATATTTTGGGGGGACAAAAGTTGGCACTCCTTAAGAATCGTGGTCCCGTCTGTTTACATCCGATTCAGATGGGCGGACATGAATACGTTGAGGTAACGATATTGTACTTGATATTGATACTTAATTTTTGTTAAGATGAAGGAGCACTTATCCTTGTAGTAATTGATTTGATTCAAATGAATTTGGCAATCTCTAACGACAGCACCGGCGTGACCGATGATACAGTTCATTTAGTCGTAGACAAGTCATGACAAGACAATTTCACTGCACTGAGCAGTTGGTAATAGATAATAATTTATTAGTAATCGGAATTTAGGCGATATTGTGTATTTGATACTCAATATCCATCAAATATCACCCTGGACGAGTATTACAGACGGGACCACGATTCTTAAGGAGTGCCCAAAAGTTTCGGTGAAAAATGCGAGAAATCGGCGGTGCTGTTCCAGGAGTATATAGGCATGAGACTAAATGAAATGCAGTTCAATATCGATACTGAATCGCAGTTCAATATCGATACCGAATCGCAGTTCAATATCGATACCGAATCGGTGCTATTCCAGGATTATATGCCAAGCGGTCCTGTGCCAGGAGATAACCGCCTTTGGTCTCTAGATAACACTAATCTTAATCCTAGCACATCTTGGGAGAGTCCCAGTATTTTGCCACCATTTTCATCTCCCTTTAGAACCAACAGTATCAATTAACCTCCTCATGCAACTGGCACAGTCTGATCTTGCCTCCCAGAACGAACAGACTGAACCACTGTCCACGTCCACGGGTCATTTTACAATCTTACACTTACACGTAATTCCCTCAGCCCGTCTTGCGTACATTCAGATGTCAGAAAATAAACTGCATTCTGATGTAACATCTCAAATTTTATATATCCTGACAGCCCAATATACTGAAGATATTTGATGTTGAAATACTTTTCACCCCACCGGTATCACTAAGGCGTCTCCTGCGCCATGATGTCAATAAACTATCGATTTGATTGATATATTACAATGGGCGAAATCGAGCCACAATATTCGATTGATGAAATACACAGATTACCTCAAAACTTAAGGAGGTGTTGTCATGGGCAAAGAATTAGTTTAGAAACACTATAACAATGTTAATTAGATATGTTGTATTTATCATTAGTATGCATCTTTGAGAATACACAAAATTCAAAGGACTTATGATGATTTATAAATTGTGGTGTTCTGTGCTCATAAATATCGGGACTGTAAAAAAAAACCCAGACGTCATAATACAATCATCCTATTTACACTGAGTTAAATTTGCAATGCAGAATGGTTAACAAATAAAAAGATGCAAATATATATATTCAAATGACGGTGGGGCCCTTGTGATGATTTTTACTGTATGACAGCAAAATCCGGGGATTCTCCTAAGTCTTGGGTTGGGTTTACGTAGAGAACAGAAAGCACACTGGGGAGAATCGAACATTCTCTATGGACCAGTATGGATTATCCCTTAGCATGCTATTTCTTCCCGAATATAAAACTACATTTAATCCTGCCAAAAACTAAACGCACATTAGGAGTGTCCCGGGATTCCGTCAGTATGTAACGGTATCATACTCTAGACTTATGTAACAGACCGTTGACATTCAATCAATAGTCAATACCTAGCCAAAATCAAGTTCGATATGTGTTTCAATTACAAAGCAAATATACTCAAATACAAAATGTTCCGTACCGTCCGTCAATACCAAACATTACAAATGACGATTAAGTGGATAGGATAAAGAAATTCAAATTAAATGGCAGGAAAATAAAGTCAGGCAGGATCCTTGGTATCAGCATGTTCCTTAAAAAAAAAAAAAGAAAAACAGTTGTTTTTTGTTTTTTTTTCAAATCATCTTGGAAACGAAATATATAAATGGAAGACCTGATGGTCAGTCTAAATTTTTTTGCCGTAGAAAATAGACGAATTAAAATATAACGACGCACTCAACAACTTTGTTCAACGCGGCTTAGAGGTTGGGGTGGCGGTGAAGTTTGAGAAATTTGGGGAGATAGGGAGGGGAGGGGCGAGAAAGAAAATGTGTTCCGTTTCTGTGAAATTGTTACTGGTACATTTCAAAGGATCATGGATACTTTGTTGTGGAAGTAGGACTGGCGAGAGGGAAATGAAAGGATATCAATACAGTTTACAGTTCTCACATAGCCTGTTTGATTAATCCAAAAGAAAATTAGAGTCATACACGTTTCAAAATAACGTATATGCACATTTGTGCGACAACTTCAATAAAATGCAGCGCTGTTGTTGCGATTATCACAACAGGCAGGTAGCATAATTTCAGGATTAAAGACAAGGAGGGGGAAAGAAAGGAAACAGAACATAAGCAGACCCAGAGAGCAGGACGAGGAAGGAAATAGTGACTAAAGAAGAGAGAAAGTGCGCTGTAATGTTGTTTTGTTGTTGGACTAGGAGGGAGAGACGATTTTAGGTGATTTGTTTATCCTCGTCCCATCACCAAGAAATAGTTATAACAGAACATGTACGTTTTGGTGTGCATGTATGAGTGTGTGTGTATGTGTGGTTATGTGTGTATGTGTGTGTGCAGTTGTATGTGTGTGAGTGTGGTTATGTGTGTGTGTGTGTGTGTGTGTGTGCGTGTGTGTGTGTGGTTGTATGTATGTATGTATGTGTGTGGTTGTGTGTGTGTGTGTGTGTGTGTGAGAGAGAGATAGCAGAGAGAGAGAAAGAGAGAGAGAGAAGGAGAAAGAGAGGGAGAGAGAGAGTGTGTGTGTGTGTGTGTGTGTGTGTGTGTGTGTGTGTGTGTGTGTGTGTGTGTGGTGTAATCAAATACTGCTAACTGTTGTGGTTATACTTAATTATTAGGACCTACTACATACTCGTGCCGGTAAACTGCACCAGTCTGTAAATGTGATTCTGAGACACTACTGGTTAAAATCTAAAATGTGCGCTATCTGTGTCATATCATGCATACCGTAATGTTCTGAAGGTTGTAGGAGCCTAATTGGTCCAAATAATGGACTATCCGAGTTGATAGGGTAGAAATAATCATATAACATGAAACATCACCGCAAAAGTGGTGAAATTGAGGTTTGAATTTGTAATTTGTAAAAAAATAATAATTGTTGCAGGCAGTGTTTCCCAATGGCTTCAACGGATTCCATTTGTGCGAGCTTGTGATCTGCAAAAAAAAAAAAAAAGGCAAATTTATAATCCTTTTCATGTAATTTAAAATTGTGAAAAATCTAACAGAAGGACCCCCACATAAACAGTATAATTATTATAATTTGAGCACAGTGGTGGCACCAGACCTGCAGACTAGTGTTGGCCATCTCGGAACTTTCCTGTGGGTCGAGAAGAAATTTTCATTAAATGGCTTAAAGAGGCTTTTCACAATCTGGCTCCTGCAACCTTTACATTATTTCTACACCCTGACACTGGCTGGCAGGGCCCCCAAACATGGAGAATTTATATTTAAACATTAGCGGATTATTTGCACACAATGAGTGATTTGCCCTTTTACTAGGTCCAAAAACCTATTGGTTTGTGACACCTATTAGATGGGCAATTATCACTGATTGTGTACAAGCCAATTAATCTGCTAATATATAAAATCCCCCCTTTTTGGGGGGCCCTGCCAGCCAGTGTTAGGGTGTAGAAATGTGTAAAATGACCTCTGATCTAACTAAAGCATCCAGTTTTAAAATTTCGGGTACAATTTGAACCCTCTAGGTGAAAAAATAAAATGTGTAGACCTATGTATTCGCACGCGGTCAAAACCAGCCAAAAGAAAAAGTGGGGACCAAATCAGAATTTGAGGTGATCTTTTTCAGAAGACAATTGTGAAAAATTTTGGGCGATGACCCCCCCCCCCCCCCCCGTTAAAAGATCGGGCAAAAGAAGTACTTTAACCTCCATGGAAGAAATTTCCCCAAATCACAGTGGTATATTTAGAATAACGCAAAATGTTAATAGGGCCAAAAGAAGAAAAAACAATAGGTGTCAAAGACCTGAAAAGGCTTCAACCAAATTCTACTTTTTCTTAGTTTTCTTGGAAAATAAGACATTGCTTTAGAAATTGTGCTGTGTTAAAAAAAAAAAAAAGTATGAGCTTTCTTTAGAAAATAAACAAAAGAAGGCACGTCTACAGTCGGTAGGTAGAACATCTGGAAACTAATTAAGTTTTATACTGGTCGTGATTTACAAAACACAACGCAGATATTACACACACCCTAGTTAATTTCAGCTTGTGATAATGGACAGGAGGTAGATGTCTGGTCTGACACGAAACGTTGTGTCACAGGGACAAATATCTTACAACAATGTTCTGATTAAATAACTTTGTAAGTACTGTGCCTCACATTAAATGTGAGGATTACTCCTCCTAGGTACACATAATGATAAGATTGTTTTGATGATTTTGATCTACTGTGACATCGCTTTCTGTGCTGCGTTTTATTTATATAGTCACTTTACTTACTTAGACAGGCCTAAAAAACGAGGGGGGACCACCAGGCCAAACTTACCTTAACAAAATACTTCGTAATGACGTCCCCCTTTGATTACATGAGATTGTTTATGAAACTGAAGGTACACAAGGTCAGGCACATGTTCTACAACGACTTCAGTCGGAAACGTGTGTGTTAATCAGAGTTGTACAAGCAGACGAAGTGCCTGACTTAGGAAGTGCTGGTAGGTAATATCAGAACGATAGCTTCAGGCACAAACTGCCAGACTCATGAAATGTAAATATAGGAACCAGGCTGGCAGGAGCCTGACTGAGGAGGAAGATTTACAAACTTACAGTTACTAGTTAACTAGTTTATGGTATAGCACATGCTTGGAACGATCAATAGCTCTAGAGTCACTAGAAGTAGATCTATTCTAGTAGATCTAGACTAGCTTAGATAGATTTAGATATGTTCCATAAAGTATAAACTAAGTGATGGAAGTATTGTGAAGAAAGAAATTGTATTTCGCATCAGTTTTCTATCATTAACTTTAAAATGATTTATTTATTAAATTTAAAAGTTCACCCAGATGGTTTGTACATGTTTTAAACAGGTTTAGTCACCTTTTTGTGGAATTTGCTGAGTTACATGGTTTTAAGTCAATGCTAGGAGTAGGGGTGGCAGTCCTACAGGGGTGACATGAATGTTTATTGTTTTGTTCCTGCTGTGTTGATTTATGATTATAGTTCATGGCTTAGACGGTGATGAAAATGTGTGCATTTAGTTTCAGAAATTTAATGCAGAAATCATGACAAAAATTCTGATCTCAAAAAATAAATTGTTATCTTAGTCACAGTGTCCTTAAATAGATCATTTAGATCATCGTGAGATATAAATTCTGAATGATAGCTCCGGGTAGCTCTAAACTGGGATTAAGATTTCTAGGTTTATTGAAATATTGCCAGTGAACTATATTAGAATTGATAGGTTCCAGCACTAATGTGGATCTATGTCTGGGTGAGCAATGTGGACAGTCATCTGTGCCATGCGCTTTTGCCCCCAGAGGGTCTTATTCACCAGTTGAAGAGCATTTTTCCAGAACGCACTAAGTTAGTGACTAAGTCCAATTTACATTTTTTGTCAGTAGAAACAAATAATTAGTGAAAGACAGATGGAATTAAATATCAAATTCCTCTCTCCACATAAAGTAAGAGTATTTTAAGAGTAACTTTAGAGACATGTTAAATGAGATCTTTGTAAACTCATAATAATGTTGTTGACAAATTGTGCGATTCTGCAAAACGCTCCAAGTCCATGGACTTAGCTCCTTCTGAAACATTGACATTACTGAGGAAAATATTTTGTTCACTGATAGCATTGTCTTGTAATAAAATATATTTGAAATTGAATTAATTGATTGATGTGTGCATATGTGTGAGAGAGAGTGTGTGTGTGTGAATGGGAGAGCATGAGAGAGAAATATGTGTGTATGGATCTACTACATTTAGATTTTTTAAAAATGTACAATTAACAATTACAAAAAAAAAAAAAAATTAAAACTTTTGCAGTAATCAGTGAAAACAGACAGACAGGTTCTATTCAACAAAATGTCAGGTTTTAGTTTTACCGGTACTAAAATAAGTGATCTTTTAAAAGAAACCAAGTCCTGTAAAGATGGGCGAACCAGATGCAAGTAGTCGCCCTCTTTATATTAAAAATAAATTTAATTATCTGCTTTCTGAGATAAACATACCATGTCTGTCAATTATTTTCTTAAATTCAGAGTATGAGTATTCCAAGCCTCAAAAATTAATTAACATCCTCACTACAAGAAGATTCTATAGTTAAGCTCTGACTCGATACCAACCTTTAACGTCCGAGGAAGTGACCGATACGGTGCATGCGCGAGGACTAACCGCGTTTTGGAAAGCCAGAGAGCTTGGACTTAACCCCTTTAAAAAAAACAGCAATATTTTACCAGTTTGGTTAATGTGGTCTAAGCTTGTTTTGAAGCATTAGCAAATCACAGGATGAAAAGAGAGTAGGAATGCCTTGATGTGAAACACTTAGCTTAATTTTCAAGGAAAGTGGACTTAGTGCCTTTTGGAAAAACGCTCTTCAATTCTAATGGTATAATCTAGTCATATCTCTATTTTGGTGATCACAGCCCTGCTACTGCCATTGATTGTGTATTGTTGTTACTATGGAAAGGTGAAGGTAGAGGTCTTGGACAGCTCCCATTTTGGAGAGATCATTCCACCCNAATTACCAGGCAAACATACTGTGACGTGTGCACTGGAGATTTTTCAGTGGGGATTCACTGGATGATTAACTGCCAGAAGAAATTAAAGCCACATATGTGAACATCATTTGAAATTCAGATCCAACTAAACTCATATATCATATATCTCAGTCAACATAAAACTTGGACTGTTACAAAGTTCAGTATCCATTTGCAAATACATTATATTATAGAACTTAGAAGTAAGGAGTGAGCAGATGCAAACAGATGCTCACACAAGGTAGGATAAAGGGGGAAGTGCTCAAGAAGACAAATGCAGAGAGAAAATGGAAGAAGGAAAGAAAGTGATGTGGTGGGAATCGAACCTGTGATCTCTGCGTTGGCACCCATCGCCTTGCCGTCAGTTTGGAATCAGGTAGAGTCTATACACGACCACGCCGCCATTCCAAAAAAAGTGGCTTAGTGGCTGGGGTCTTTCCTGAAGCCAAACAGAAGACTAGCAGTCATAGCGCTGAGCACGAGACTCACATACACCACAAGCTTCTCCCCCCCCCCCAACCAAAGGCCGTTAGGCTTCATTTGGTAACTCAGCAAGACAAACACATAGAGGTACACACAACATTAAACATCGTGAACAAGACAGGGTCATTTCATTTAGTGAGTGAGTGAGGTGTAGAGCAAGGTGGAAACGTAGCACTTAGTAACAGAAGTAAGGAGTGAGCAGACGCAGATGCTCACACAAGGTAGGATACAGGGGGAAGTCTTCTGATTTCAAGCTTCCCATTTAACACAGCCTAATTAAAATCATTTTCCACTTGCATCTTTTGTACTTATGTCCTTGCTTTGTTTGTCTGTGACGCTCTTTGAAAATATCCAACTGCTGTTCTTAATGCTTAGTTCACCTTTATCCCTTCCATTTCTACATCTATTACTCTTTCTGCTGATGCTGTTCTGGGTGTTCCTTGTGGTTTGCACCCTGCAAACTATTGACTGCAGAACCACTACTTTTGTGCTTCTTGATATTTAAGATGAGGTTGTGCCTAAATGAAGTGATCTTCATGTCATTGTGTTATGGCCATGATTCAAGAAAAGCAAGTTATGCTCAGAATTACTATTGACACCCTAACAAATAAAGAGAGGAGGAGTGTGGTGCATCACTATTCTGCACCATTCTGCATTGAAGTGGCATTGTGGTGATGCATGTGGACAGCCATGTTATTGTTGCTGTTCCATTGAGTTAGGAAGTCAAGATTCAAAGTTGTATTAAAACATTTGTGGGGACTTACTGTGACCAACCAAGACACCGAGGATTCTTTACAAGTAGATAGTGAGTGAATTCCTTTATATACTTATTAAGCCATCAGGTCACTTAAGAGGCATCATGTGTATCCCCTCACCTCCCCTCACCATGATACAGTCGACTCCGCTTAATCGCCCTTCCTCGGGATCACGGAAAAAGTGGGCGATTAAGCGGAGAAGGTAATTTAGGCTATATTTTTGGTAACAGGATTAAATTTCTTTGATGTCGTTGTTTGATGTTGTGCATTGACGTCTTCTCGTCAGCAGACTCAGGACAGACTTGAGTTTGACGGTATTTTAGCGCATAAAATGTTTGATCTCAGCGGTCTCTCTCATAGGTCACCTCGCAGTAGCCCAATAGACAATAAGGTAGTAGGATGGCACGGTCGAGATCGACCGTTCATCCACATGACACGTTCTCTGATCTAGCCGAAATCCACCAATATGATGAGATTACATTCTCTGCCTGACTCAGACGGAGGGCGTGGTGAGTGGAGACTATAAGGCTTTCGGCACATTAGCATTATCAGACGGGCAACGGTGGTGATGCGTAGCATGGGACGAAGGAGGACAAGGGAAGGGGGNGTTCATCCACATGACACGTTCTCTGATCTAGCCGAAATCCACCAATATGATGATTACATTCTCCACCTGACTGAGACGGAGGGCGTGGTGAGTGGAGACTATAAGGTTTTCGGCACATTAGCATTATCAGACGGGCAACGGCGGTGATGCGTAGCATGGGACGAAGGAGGACAAGGGAAGGGGGGGAGGAAAGGCTTATCACACCTGTTTCGGCCTGGCAGCTGTCACGCAGTGAATCAGTCTGCCATCCGTCGCGCAGTTAAATCGTCTGTGTACCTATTTGTTTGTCAGCTGTAATCCTTCAACCGCTGATCTTTAAATTCTCGGGCGCTGAAGAGTGGTCGATTATCCGAAGTGAGAGGCGATTATCCAGTGACATTTATAGAGAAAAAATTCGGTGCCCTGGGAAACGAGGCGATTAAGCGGAAAAGGCGATTAAGCAGAGTCAACTGTACTTCCAATCTTTTTTCTTCCCTCCCTCCTTCCCTCCTTCTTCAAGTGTGCATCCTTCATCTTGTTAATTATTATATCATTCTGATTCTGCAGTCTTAAAAAAGTTTAGTTTCTGGGGAAAAAGGCTGAAATGAAATGTAGGATGATAATTTATAAAAGTAATGTGCAATTTTTAAGATGAACAAAATAAGTTGAGGTTGACCATGTGACTAGAATGTATTTGAGTATTTGACATAAGTTTATGGCCTCAATTTGGACTTTGGATAATGTAACCCTGTGGGTTGTCTGAGGCTGGCAGAGGCATTACTGTATTTTATTATGACAGACACTTGAAAGACTGTTTTATTGGATTAATAGGGTATTGTATGATTTAATATGGTCTGTAGGACGATCCAGCCTTCCTTTAATGGTTCATTTACAGTACTGAGAGAGCCATATTGCACAAAAAAATATGACTGAAAATTGGGAACAGTGTGGTCAGTTACATTAAGGCAGGTAAGTCTGCCAATCCAATTTATGCATCACACAGCAGAGATTACCACACTGGCACATTGGTGAATGGCTATGGCCCTTTACTGCTCACTGGTTCTTCTTTGAAATATGAATGTCGCCAAGCATAGTAAGCAGACCTGAGGGTTACCTGTGGCTGTCGTCAGCTTTATGATACATTTATTTCTCAGCCCATGGTCTGTAATATTGAATTGGTCATTGAGCTCAAAAAAGTCAGGAAGATATACTGAATGCAACTCAGCCTTCATCAGTGATTACTAATGCACCAGCAATATCTTAGGGTTCTCAGCAGATTGTACCTGATGTAAGTGCAACTCAGTGTCACAGATCACAGATAGACAAAATAGGATTAGGGTTATATGTGTGTCGAGAGCAAGCCCATTTGGTAGTCTTTCCCTTAAGAATGACATATCATAAGAATACTGTAAACACATTTGTTTGGAGTGAGGTTCATTGAGGCTTTGAGTAACCTGAATGAAAAAAGAAACTCATGAAAGGAAGAAGGAACAAGAAGGGAGTTCTTACATGCAAGTGAATTGGGGAAATTATGTAATGAAAATAGTAGTTAGTGGGCAGCATAAACTCTGCAATCCTTATATTCTTTCCAAAGCCACATGTATCTGATGTCATTGAATGATGATAATTGTCATTGTTAATAGGTCTTATCAGTGAAATTTGCTTTTTTTTTTCTTGTGAGGCACAGTAGATTAATTATGTAAACTTTCCATCACTAACACCTTGTCGTGGTTTGGGGCCTTGTGTACCTTTATGATGCTGAGAGCTGTGCCATTGGGGGTTTCATTCCTGACAGGTTTAACCAAGTCAGAAAAGTCAAAACTAAAGGGTCAGATGGATGGGCCAAGGAATAGTTGGAACTCTCCAAGTATACTGCCGTTAAAATGAAGAACCTAGTATCTGCCATTTTCATGTTTTGCTACAAATGACGAAAAACTGTTTCTTTTAATAACTGTTAATAGAATAGTCGCGTCGTTACCAATTTTACTATAGACGCCTTTAAAAATGAGGTATCGATGCCAAACTAAGATTATCAGACGCAAAATTTTCCAGCAATTTTAACAATATAAAAATGTCCATTTGACCCAGATACGTAGATACTAGGTTCTTCATTTTAACGGCAGTATAGGTGTAGAGCCCACCAGCGAGTTGTATGTGCTTGGGCCCACCCACTCTTTGTTTTTTTTCAAGTCTATCCTCATTCACTCTTATTTGCCTTTCACCAACTCTCTCCCATCAGAACCCTCCACACTCAACCCCCCTCCTTTGTTGTTTATGCACTCTTTTAAAATATTAAAATTATTCATTTAAAAATAAAACATAAATATTATATATAGAGAGAGAGACAAAAACATCCTCAATTATAGCTGGTCAGGGGGCATTCAGGGATGACTTAGTTATAATATGCATTGCACACACTTTTTGTTTATGTTTATTCATACGGTAGGTTTATGAGCAATAACCTATCTTGACAAGTGGGCAGGTGGGGAATATTTTTTTTTTTTATGTGATATGAACTGTTATTACCTAGTCCAAAGGTAACCCACATCCTTGACACTAATAGATTCATGGTTGACTTAAAGGTTTTGCTAGCTGAAGACAGAGTTTAGTTACTTAGCTGGGTGTCATTTAGCCCAGATCATACAATCTTCACATGTCCCTGTGTTAAGTTATTTTATGAGTTGATTTGTGAGTTTGCGTTATGTGCAGTAGTGATGTGTTGTGCCAGGGTATTTGTAAAGATTTTCAGACACATGTACATTTTGGCTGGTTTGCTGTGACTGACAGTTTGCAGTGATAATGTTAACAGCTTGAATAGAAAAGTTTCAAAGCCACAGGAAAATTTCAAAGCCATGGGCCAATTCAGGTTCAATAGAAGTGATATTTTTGTGAGGATCTAATTTTCGCAAAGTTTGCGAGATGAGCTTTGATCACAGAAAATTACTTCACATGAATAACGTTCTGTACTAAATTTTTCAAAGGACTCACAACTACATCTGAGGCTGTAAGCACAATGCTGTCTTACTTTGTTTACTAGCAGCAACTATGGTCAACTCCCAAAACATCAGTTTATGTTCTCTGTAGTTACCACCAGCGCACAGAGTTAGATAGCAGTGTGCATATATGGCACTTGGCAAATAAAGGAAATGCAGTGCTATCCATTACCTGTCAGTATTTGGACATAATTAACTGTTATTTTGAATTTCTATCAGAAAGAGGGTTAATAGTCTGATGACTTCAGTGCCAAAATAACTAAAAAAAAAAATTTTTTTTTAGTTTTTATTGGCAGTCTTGTAATGTCACTCTGGATTACTCTAGACTTTGGTGCTTATACACAGATGAGATGGCCTAACCATCATGTGGGGCTCATGAAAATAAGATCCTTGCAAAAAGCCATATCAGGCTTTCATGAAAATTAGAGCTTTGCAGAAAAAAAAACAAAACAATTTGGACATCCTGACTGATACATGTATCTAGAAACCCAGCTGTTTTCTTGTGTTTGTAATATTTCACTTTTCCCTCAGACAGTCATATTAAGATTAATGGTTAAACAATGGTATTATTAATATGACAAGAATTTTATTTTTCAAATTTGTCTGACAAGGCTGTGTCACAGTTCTCTTTATGCATTCAAATATGCTGAAATTCAGACCATTAATTAAATGTATGGTTATGGCAGTTTTATTATAATTTGAATATCTTTCCAACCTGGCATTGCTATATAGAGGGGAGTGGTTGTGATATGTGATGCCTGCCTGAGACTTGGGATATTATGTGTTTAACGATAATTTGAACTCAACATTTATGGTAGGGTAGAATCCATATATATGGTTATCACCATTTTCCTAGAAAAACTGTCACCTAAGGAGTTGGTTTCCTTGTGCAGATAGATTTCTTTCAGGCCATTCTTGTTTTCAAGCTAATAGTACTAATACACCTTGTTCATAGATTTCAAAGCTGGGAGCATAACTTTTTATCCCCATGGTCCTCTGAATAACTCTTACAAGATTTCAGAGTAGCCAGAAGACAGTGTTTTTCCTTATGTTTTGTATAACTTATATTGTCCACATGAGTGGGTGAATTCTGCCAGTATTATGATATATCCATTCATCTCTAGTTTCATTATTGCTTTGTCTAAGGCTCTATTGTTGGTGCCACACCTGAACCATAAGATTTTTCTTCTCCATTTTAGATTCCTTTGCTCTGCTTTGAAGTCAAATGATCAGTTCAGTGTACTTTTGTCACTTTTCAGAGATACCTTCTCAAATTAATTTAGGATCCTGCAGCCACTTATGTCACAATGTCACGGGGAAGTGATCTTTCGGGCTTTATCCGTGGCCTTGAGCATATTACAAAGGCACTGCTGGAGCATCAGGGAGGGGAATTGAACAGAGTCTGGCAGAACTCAAGCTTGAGGGAAACAGTCAAGGATGCTGGACTTAGAGCAGAGAGCAAGATAGGAGCTACAACAGTTAAAACTACAGGCAATGTACAGGTGTGTTGAGAAGGATTATTTTGCATATTTGAGAATTTTTGTTTCAAGGCAAATGAATGAGAGATTGAATAAATGACTCCTGTTGTCATGGTTCACCTAATAGCCATTTATGCACCCTCCTTTTCAAGACTTCATTTTATGCTTCTTACCATTCTCTGTTGTGCTGTTGGTAAAGCCGGGGTCATTTTGTCACAGGAACTGTTCATCATCAATGAAAACTTCAAATTAAGAATATTGCAAATTCTTGTGGGCAGTCAACTTTTATGCAGTCACTACTATCTTTATTGTACAGAAGAAGCTGTAATATGTCATTGTAATTGTAGTAGTTTTTACAAGTAATAAAAATAACAATTCAGTTTATAAGTCTGAAATCTAGGCTAATGCCTGTTCATGCAAACATACCGCTGTCATTTATAGGCATTTATCACTAGCATTCTTTCATCTGCCTATAGCCAGCAACCCATTTTAGAGAGGGGTGAACTGAGGAAAATGTGAGAGAACAATTTTCCCAGTGCACTTACAACATGAGCGTGATTGGGAATAGAACCTATGACCTTTAGGTCTTGAGTCCATTGCCCATATCGTTTGGTGACACTGCTCCACGAGTGTTTAGAACATCTTAATAAGATTCTCTTTTCCAACATACAGTTTGACATATGTGGAGTGTAGAATGAACATGCCTAATATCATGTTAGAGCATGAAGTTGAACACTCTTGGTGCAATCCTTTATCAAAAGTTATATTGCCAGAAAGAGGAAGACCTCATACATCAGCATGATTCAGTAAAATGAGATATTTATTTATTTGATGGCAGTATCATTTTTTAGCCCGGGTAGTGATGTTAGAATGAAGACTGGCAGCCTAGCTCATCTTAAAATCTTTGTTTACTGTGCAATGAGGGCAACATCAGAGGCGCCTGGAGATTTCATAGTATGGATGAACAAACTGGCTGGCACCTCTTTTTACAGCTGTATTAAATCAAGGCAGTGCAGCAGTGGTTTCTTTTCTTCATTTTATTCATTATATTCCTATAATGATGGAAATGGCCAGTTTCAGGAAATTTTCCACTAACTTCAGATTCTTTCTATTCAGACACTTAAACTGTCATATAATAAATATCATCTATAGATGTTATTTCATCTGTATTGCATAAGTTTTCAGGAATCCTTCGGCCATTTTGATGGCAGCTCTGATATCCTTCCATTACTGCTGGCTGTGCAAGGAAGTTCTCTTACAAGTCAATTTGTTTTCTCAGGAAGTCATCCAGCAAACTGCCTCTCAGATATCTGATACCCTCAACACAGTGAAAACCCAAGCATCTACCTTTGCAAATAGTCTTGGGGTGAGCGCAAAGGGAACAGCTGCACCAAGCTCTTCATCTAGTGACTCAGCAAAAGCCAAGACCCATTTTGATAATATTGAAGCCAGACGTTCAGAGGATTACGTTATTCAGTCTGCAATAATTTCAGAGACTCAAGGTATTTTGCACCACTGTCTTTTGTGTATTGGATTATGAAAATGGATTTTCAGGTCAAGAGATTATGTTTTAAAATTAATGCACCACAACAAAAGCAGTCATATTATAGTAACTAAGTAAATATCACAGTTCTGTGAACACTAATATCAGCTTTGAATTGAGAACAAAAGTCCGAACTGTTGATGAGAGCATCCCTTTTTATCATCCATGATGCTAGTAGTAGTATGATGCAGGTCAGCAAAATTAGTCTGTATGTTGGTATGGTCAGTTAGAGTCATAATCACCAGCATAGCTCTAGTTGATGAAATGTTTATTTTTTTTCTTCTTGTTATTCTTTATTCAAGTCAAGAATAAGTCTTCTGACTTCTTCTCAGAAAATTTAAATCACTTTTAGCCCATTAGATAATTTAAAAGCCACAGCTTAGTTTAGCTAGTGAGAACACATATTGTTCATTCTCCTCATAGATTGGAAAGCCAGAAACATTGTTTAGCATTTGCATGACAGGATGAAATGAGGTTGCTGGTGGGTTGTAGATTTTGTTTTTTCTTTTTTTTTTTTGTTTGTTTTAATTTCTGAATGTGACTGAGATATAACTGAAAAATATTATATTGGCTTAGGGGTGATATGAATTCCAGCAGAATGTTTTTTCATTGAGTGGAAAATGCCACCTTAATTTGGTTCACAGTCAACAGATTCCATCAAATTATTGTGAACAGAGACCTTTTTATTTTATATTCACCATTTATACTCAAAGATTAGGCCGTTGTCTCTGCATTTCAAAAATAATGAAAATCTTGTCTGTCCAGACCATACAGTAGACTTGCTGCATTTTTCTTTTATTCACTTATATTTGAGTAGGTGATACATCATCTAAGTTATCAGTACAGGAACAATCCATCTATATAAAATGAAAAGTACAACAGCTTTACCTGGTTCTTTTGTATGCAGACATTTCAAGCCCTACCACAGAGCCCCCTGTAGCAGACAGCTCCAGTAAAAAGTTTGAAACGCCTAATGTGAAACAAGCAGCTGCAGTTCCCTTAGAGTTTGCAGCTTCTGCTGCAGCAACTGCTGCAACTGCAATGTCAGCAGCAGCATCAGCCTCAGCATCCATGAGAGAATCAATTTCTGAAACTGTGGCGTCTATGTCCTCTGCTGCTAAAGGTAATATAACTGTAGTTATTACTATCCTTCACACTTGTTTCTGACTAATGAACATGGTCATCAGAATAAGATAAAATGTATACTTTAGGGGAATGATTAAACAAAGGGATGATCTCATCAACAGCTCTTTTTCCCTCTGCCTTGTGAACACTATATTTCGCATGTTCATTTAGACGTATGAATTATGTCCCAATCTTATACAAGGACCTTTCGCTCATAAAGGAGGTTCTCAGGCAGGTAAATTATTGTGATAAGAAGTTGGATCAGGTTTTAAAGCAGCAAGTATTTTAGGCAACAATCTTCGGAATCTTATGGTGAGAATATGTCTTTCCCAATAATCTCTTGAATAATGTGGTGAGAATGTATCTGAATGAAGTATTGTAACCATGGAACAACCCCATGCAAAAAAACGCAGTATTAACTTGTTTATTGTTTATATTGTCATAGGGATAAAAGAAAACATAAATGTGTAATATTCATGCACATGACTTATGGGTTGTTTTATTTGTTTGCTAACCAGGGACTATAGAGGAGACATTTTTTGCTTGCTTTGTTTTGCTTTGTAAAAATTTTATTTTATCTGTGTAAGCAGGCAGTCCGTCAAGTGTTAACCAACCCGGAGAAGACCCTGTTAAATCAGCTGCCAAAGCCACACTTAATGCAACAAAGCCCAAACTGGGTGACATTCCCATCAAGCGGAGATCATTTCAAGTTCCTCCAGCCCAAAAGGTATTGGGGCTTCTCTGTTATTGTTGTATGATTTTTCTGTGGAAAATAGATGTGAAAACTTCATTATGAATATATCATTAACCACATTGATAGTGTGTAATATTGTTCAACTTCTCCCGAAAAGTGAACAGACTATCCAGTGAAGTATCTGAGGAGGTGATTAAGCTGTCTGTTGAATTAGTATGTTGTAAATCTCATAAAGTCATATTACTCATGATTGAAAGAGAATGTCTGATATAAATTTTATAATTAATTCAGTAAAGAGATTTCCCAGTCAAGAATGTTGTTAATTTCATGTTGTTTGTTGATATAAGAGTCATATTCTCATCAGTGCAAGAGAATCCCACAGTATGATTATTTTCACTTGTTCAAGAGAACTGTGTTTAAAAAAGATGAATACTTTCTGTTGCATTAAGAAATTGGCCCAGTTGGAATTGTACTTTGTACCTCCTGAATATACTTAGGAACGGACAATACCAAGGTTATACCTTCTTGATTACTGTAAATCTGTACCTTGCTTTCATCCTTATTTCATGAGAGGTATAATGTGATGATAATTGGTATTTGAATTTGTATAACCCAGCTCAGTGAGAGAGCCAAAGAGAGAAAGGTACCTGCAACTAGAATCAGTCGTCTAATGAGTTATGGAGGTAAGCATTACCATGCAGGGTTTGCATTTACATGTATTTCTTAATTCATACATTCCAAACCACATGTTGTTAAACATAATTTCTGATCATTGAATTAAGTTATCAGTGTTTATTCATTATTGTGTCAGTGTTTTTGAAACATGATTTTTTTTCACCCTTAAGCATGCCTCTGATTTCTGTTTTGATTAAATACCTGTCTTGTAACAGGTTCTCAGATGTGCAGTTTCTTCACAACCAAATCTAACAGATCATTGTGGGAAAGATTTGTCATAGCCATAGTTTTAACATTTCTATTAAGTCATTACCATAATATGTCAGGTGATATTACTTAGATAATTTTGTTTTTTTTAAATTCAAAAATCAGGACTAGCTGCGGGTCTTGGTGTAGGAGCATTGGCTGAGGTTACCAAACGTTCTCTTGGCTTGAAAGAACAAGGTACGACTCCACAGCTTTTGCTCCAGTGTTTCTCCAGGTCATTTGAGTTGAGGGCAACATCCCCCCTTGTCATAAATTTGAGGGGTGATATGTATATATTTAGAGGGATTTTTGTATTTTCTCAATTAATGCATACATTTAGAGCATATGAAAGAAGGGGAGATCAGCATGCATTTCGTGTATTTTTATAATTAAGGGGTATTTTGAATTTTAAGGGGCATATCATGTGATCATGTGATAAGGGGAAAACACTGTTGGTCACTTTCTTTCTCCCTTCAAATGCGCATATGTCTTCCTGTGCATGCAAGTGTACTGTGATCATGTGAAGGACATAGTTTCAAAATTTCAACAAGTGAAAGAAAAAAAGAAAATAAGCATTTCCCTGTAACCTGATTGACTGAGTCCCCACTACAGCAAGAACAATAATCATGTCTCTCTGCTGGATTCCCTTTTTAGCGGAAATAGACAAGAATAGACAACATATATGCACTATTATGGAGTCAAGAAAACTGAATATGAAAACTGTAAATACACTGTAAATGATGTATTTATAGTATACTTGTTCCCCTTGAATTTATTGGTTTCAAAAAAAAATATGTTCAGCATATCAGGGATTGGGGAACAATGTGGAAGGCTAAAGTATGATAGAAAAATCTGTTTAGTAAAAGTGTGACTTTGATGGATGTATATTTATATATTGCATATTCATCTGTTCTATATAATTATTTTATCATGGGTAGATGGGTCAGCAGTGCTTTTGATATTATTATGTTTTCACTTTTGCCAGTTGAGAGCCAGGGTGTTATGGATTCCAATCCATTTCTCACGGAGGCAAATGCAGAGAGGATTGTCAACACTTTATGCAGAGTGAGAGGGGCAGCTCTCAAACTCGGGCAGATGCTGAGTATTCAAGGTATGGACAGTGATGTTGTTTGAAGTTTACAGTGTTGTTTAAAGATTACATTCTTCTGAAATTCTGTGTTACAGTTTGTGACTGAAAACTGTGGCCATCAAAAGTCCTCAATGGGTCAGTGTGCTAACTCCTTTGACAACTGTAGGTGTCGCTCCCAAATGAAGATGCACACTACATAATTTTCTTCTCGCAATATAACTTTTAAAAAATTTAGCAGCAGATCCGTTTCAGCTTTTCAGATAACAGAATTCAACCCCTGGGTTCTCTGAGGAATATAACTTTACCATGGGAAATTGTGCATGAAGAAGAGCAAACCAATTTTTAATAAAAAATTAGTATGTGATAAGAGCAAGTAATGGGCCCAGCAGCTGGTGTCAGGAGAGTTACAACAGGTTGCACATTCGCATATCTTCAATTTGGCACGCATTTATTTTTATTTCATCATTTGAAAGCTCTTATCAAGCTCTGTAATTTAATCTTCCTAAGTCCTATTTTTATGGAGCAATAGTTTTTCTACAGTACACAAACTATTACATGTTTCTCATTGATATCCAGCCAGATGCAGTGAAGTTTTTGCTTCTTCTGTAAAATCTCCCGATGCACAATCTGCCTTACACTTACAGTGATGAAGGCAAACATTTTTCCTCAGAATTCCTTGATTTATTACTGTAAAGTCATGTATTTGATCACTTGAGCAAAATGTAATGCTTAAACATTCTGAATTGCAGATAACTCTTTTATCAACCCACAACTGCAGTCCATTTTTGAACGTGTTCGACAGAGTGCCGATTTTATGCCATCCTGGCAGATGAAGGTGTGTAGAGTGGAAGATTTGGTTCTCTTTGATCATTTTTGTCAACTTATAAATGCTTAGCATGTAGTACCATGATACTTCTTTCCAAGAATGTCCGCTTGCAAATTAGTTAGAGTAATTGGGCCCTGTAAGGGGCTATTTATATATTAGAACAGGAAGAATTTGATTGACTGAAGTTTTGAAAATCAGTCTTAGCTTGAAGTTAAAATCATTTTCTGGCATAAATTTAATTTGCACTATGCACTATATTAGTCATGGGAAAGGATTTGTACAGCCTAAGACTAATCACTCCTACGTACCATGACTGGGTGGGTGGTGAAAGTTTGTACATATACGAACATATAAAAATGCAAAGTTTGTTATTGTTATTTATAAGGATAGATATGGGATGGGTATCTAACCTATCTCTCCAATGTACAGAGATGAATAAAATTTAAAAAAAACAGTTTTTTGTATAGAATTCCAGGAATTTATTTCAAATAATGAATTGAAAAGGTGGGATACTAAGCCTGTTCATACTTCATACCACATACGTTATTAATTTCTTTAACAACAGGGCCCCCCCCCTTCTTTTGTATAGAGTGTGGGTAGGTACATGTATTTAATGTCATTTGCATTGACATATAATGTCATGCTCTACAAATTAGCTCGTATGGGATTGTGGTGTCATTTTGTTGAGAAGTTTAGGTTGGTTCTGAGGACATTATTAGAATAAATCAAAACCATGTTATCTTACAAAATCATGAATTTATTTAACAAAATGACAGTTTGTGATAGCATTATTACTCTAGATTTCATCTCTGAGGAATACATTATATTTCACTGTGGATGGTATGTGATATATATATATATGGTTCATATTTTTTGCAATCATCTGCCTTTCAGAAAGCCTTAAACAAAAACCTAGGATCAGACTGGCGTGAGAAGCTTGCTGAGTTTGATGAGAAACCTTTTGCTGCTGCATCAATTGGACAGGTACACAAGGGAACACTTCACAACGGTATGGCTGTTGCCATGAAAATCCAGGTAATAGCCCCACCTGCTATACAGCTTCAGGGTTGATTGCACAGAATAACAGGATGAAAGTCTAACAGTTAAATCTCAGAAGTGTAATATGAAACAGATGATGATTTGAATGTGATTGTGTTTTTGAATATAGGTATGATATGTGCTATTTTTTTTCAAATGCAGGCATAGGTAACTCTTCTGTTTCAAGGATATACATTCCCAGTACTGGTATTATTGATATTTCACAAAAATTGGTGGAATGGCCACTCAGTTGTGCTAAGTTACCAGAATTTGTATTAGGGGCCATGTACATCCCTGTTATTTAATGAAGTGCAAATTATTGAAAATTGATTATGTGAAGTATCTGATTAGGCGTTTGATGCAAAGAATCAACCGCGGTTAATTTATTTGGTGACTTGATTTTACAAAAAAGATCCAATATTATTTTGATCCATTGGGCACTTTGTTGATGTTATTATTAGGCAGGAAAAAAGCTATGTTCTTACAAAGAAAACGACTTTGAAGATAGTCAGTAGTTGCATTTTCAAGGACCCACTCCTTGACTTAACTTAATGAATGCAGAAACAAAGCTGCCTCAGAGAATATTATTTGACATTTGAATTCTTTTAATGACTATGTGAATTTCCATTGTCCAGCTGTTACATTTTGCATAAATATCAAGTTTAAGAAGGACAGTCTATGTTCTTGTTCTTGTCATTATCATTATTTATCTTGTCAGTTGGTATACAAATACCCTGGATAGTAGAAATGCTGAGGTAGATTTTCAAGTGGATGTGATTACTTTACATCTGGCTTTGTGTGTCTGAACCCAGTCACGTTGCTTCGCAGCATATTGTCAGAAGTCAGTGTAACTGCTCTGTCTCTTCATATCCACAAATATGATGTCAGAAGGCATATCAGTGCACCACAGAATGTTGGGCTGAGTAGTCTTACACCCCAAAGCTAGTCCAGCTGATGGTGGCGTTTGTTGGGTTACGACTCCGGCATATAATGGTGAAGCCCTGTCTAGATACATGCTGGACATCAAGGGAAATGTCTTCATGAAGGGGCAACATGTAACGATCAAACTGTTGATTGGTTAAGCCTATGTGCACCACAGGGGTCTTGAAATAGTTTTTTGAGAATGAGACAGAGTAATTAGAGGAGGTAGAAGAACACCGGGCCACAACTTCTCCATGCTGAGCATAACTTTGCCTCCGAGCAAGCGTTGATATCCGGCTCTGCAGTAGAGAGCCTTGGAGATTCATCATTTTGCTTGCCAGTTTCAGATCTTTCTGCATTCCTTTAAGTTTCTGGGTAAGAGCCATGACCTTTGAGTGCAGCTGAGAAAGTTCCTGTTTGTCGTGAACAAAGCGTGCCTGATAAATACCCTGCTGGTCAGCCAAGTTGTTTGTGATGGTTTGCAAGTGTTCAGTTTGAGCTTGATTCTTGTGGAGTTGAGATTTAAGCTTGGCATTTTCCAGCTGTGTCGTATAGAGCTGAGAGTCCAGGCTGGTCACTTGAGAGTGCAGAGCCATGTTATCAGACTCCAGTTTTCGGATATGTAGAGCCAAGGTTGTGATGGTTGGGGGTGTATGAAACACTGATATGTTTCCCCAGACCACAGCCATGTGGAGGGCGGCCCCATGCAACACATCTGCCACACAGAGGTATTCTCCAGCTTGCCGCCAGCTTGGCAGTTTCCACTGCAGCATTAAACTAGAATTGTTCACATTCCTTGTGGAAACTGACCCTTGCACCTGATCACCATCAAATTCAGGAGTGCTCACTGGTGGGTCAAAAGTGTTCACAGACGCCATTTTTACAGAACTTCCATCACCAGGGAGGTGGTACAAAGTAATCTCCAGAACATGGGAAGCACCACGTTCATGGACATTGTCTGCTGAGCATGTCACAGTGAAGTTCTCAGTCCAGCTGTCTACTATGATGTCGGGTACTGCCCTCACAACCAGACCTTCATTGGCTGCAGGCAGCTGTAGTGATGTGTTGCCATTGGCAGTAGAGAAGTAGCTGAATATGAAGCATAATCCAAAAGTGAAGTTCACTTTCTTGCTTTGTTGTGCAGCCATTTTCCTAGCCAGAAGCTGATCTGTTTGGTAGCAGACAGCGATGTCTGGTTCACAGCAGTGTAGTTCTCAGTTGTGAACCATGTTATGTCATATTCATGCAAGCAGCAGTACTGTAGTTACTCTTCTTTTAGGCAATACCACATATTATATCACATGTATTAGAATGCAGCATAGTGGAGTAGTTTGTTAGTTCATGACATGTAGTAAAGAACTGCCTAACAAACAGCTACAGTTGTAGTTATATTATGTGTTGATGAAGGGGCACAAAACAATGGCTACACTAGTAGTGCCCATTTTTCAACAAGATCTTAGGAGGGATAAGAAAATGTTCCAGTTTACACATAAATCCTCATCTTACAAATTTCAGAAGTAATCAGAGCTAGTGCATTTTTATATATTACAGAAGCAGGATGTGTTGGCCTTTTTTACAATAGTTGTGTTCTGTTCAATGTTTTACAGTTTTAACATTTCTACTATAGATAGATGTTATTATGTAATGATGTCAGATCATTTTCTTATCTGGAGATCAGAGTGTCTCATGCTAATAGGCTTATCAGTGAAGGCATGGCATGTTGAGATACAAGGCTTAGCTTTCTATAAGGCAGAGGATACAAATGCTGATTTGCTTGTATGACCGAGTTTCAGGGCATTGTACAAGATTACCATCAAATTGAGATAACCTGTGCCCTGTATTTTTTATGCTTCCAAACCTTTCATATTTCATTTTCAGACTTAATGAAGTAGTGGAATGTGTCCGTACACAAATTGATGATATGGTTTGTTGACTGATTTCTTTTTCAGTACCCGGGAGTTGGCGAGAGCATAGACTCTGACATCAACAATTTGATGGCTGTAATGAATGTGTGGAAAATACTGCCAGAAGGTCAGTTTGTTTTTGTAGTGGCTATGAAGGGAATGCAGTTAATAAAAAAAAAGTTCATACCCATCCATTTTATATAGAGAATCATTGTACAGCTGGAAGGGTGTGGAATGTGGGTGCATAGAGAATACACCAGGACCAAGCAGGATGTATGCATTTTTTAGTCTCATCAAACCCCTTCACTACATCTTATACTTAAGCATTGATGGCACTATCCTGAATCTCTTCCCATCTGGTGCTGCTCCTAACCAAGCACTTCATGAACAAGTCCTAGTATATTACCAGAATGGTGCGGACAAACATATACATCATATGTAGTGAAGGAGTTTATACATTAAACAGAAAGGGGTGGGGGACACATACCCAAAGCTTTCCCTAAACCTGATTCTGTTTAATGTAACTGTAACAGAAATATATCCTCCTGACTGTGATGAGAGCTAGTGGAAATCAGCAGTGTAGGTTTGTTAATGAGTGTGTCATTCAATAAAACCCAGAACAGATTAAGAAATAACATTCTTTGAGAAAAGAAAAAAAAACAGCAACAAAAAGCACTATTTTCAATCAGTCAAAAGAGACCTTCTTTTGTAATCATGTTGTAAAGCCTCAAGCATATGCAGACTTGTCCAGTTAATTGCATTTCCTCAGGAGCATGTAAAAAATTGTAATTAAAATGAGTTGCAATTATCAAGTGGTTCTTTTAATGTAGAAATATCACATTTTGGGATGTGGAAAATGTTATTATGATTAAGCTGAAGATGTGATACATCACTTGGACAGCGGTTAAGTGGATTCAACATTAATGCCTTTTTTTTTAACTTAGAAAAGAGGTGGTCAGTCAAGAATTGGCTAAGATAGTCCATCCAAACCACACTGAAACCATCAGGTTCTTTCTAAAAGAATTCCAGTGCTGTTTAACTTTCTGTTAGGGAGACATGTTATTCTTCAGTTGGTGATCTTTAAGCATAAGAAAGCATGAAGTTATACAATATAATATACAAAGCCAGTGAGTTGTTACTTGCGCTTGTGTAGGAAATGTTTCTTTCAGCTCGTTCAACTGACCTTTTTTTTTCTTTTACTTGTTGCTTAGTTTGCCTCAATTTTATTCTTACAGGTCTCTATGTTGATAATGTAATTGCTGCTGCCAGGAGAGAGTTGGCGTGGGAGGTTGATTACATAAGAGAGGCTGAGTGTTCAAAAAAATTCAGGTAACATGTTTCTGAATTTTATTTTTAGCTCAGGTCATTGTCACCTGCCATCAGTATCAATACTCTGCTAACATAATAGCTTGTTTCATATGTTCTGATTATAACAAAAGCAGGCAAAGAAAAGGATGCACTGCATCTGTGAAACATCGTGATTAAATACAGTGAAACTCGAATATAACGAGCACGGATAAAACAAGTTCTCGCATGTACCGAGCAAAATGAAAATCCCCGCTTTTTTTCCTTCTTTGTAATAGTAAACTTGCCTTTCATATAACGAGTACAAAATCCACAAAACGCTGCCCTAACGAGGTAACCGACCTGCAATTAAGCCCTCGCAACCCTTTCGTCCACAATAAAACTTTCAGCGGCGAGGAACTCGAACGTTTAGGCTACGTAACAATTGCCAACAATAGGCAAGTCTCGCTGTCTCGCTTATGTAATTTACCGGTAGGATTACGGTAAAAACTAGTTGCGCAGTAGACCAAGAAGCGGGGTAGGGAAGGATGCGGTGGAGATGTGACCATGCGACGGGAGGAAGATGGGATTGATATGCTCGGCTAATGATTGGCCAAGCCTGTTGTTTAGACCAATCATTGTGCTAGGCAATTTTGATTTCAATCATAACAATCGCAGAAACAGTGATTACGATCGGTCAGTCATTCGTTTCTTGACTCTCAACATTTGCATTGCTTTGTTTACACCTGTCAATGACGGAATCGAGGAAGAGAAAATGTCTGTCCTTTGAAACAAAACTGGGGCCTCCAGGTTTGTGGCAAACTTGTGGCATGCTGGCATGTTTACCTGGGTGACCCCTCGGTAGACAAGGCGCTTCCGCTCTACCCGCAGCGAGCAGTCTAGCCATGTTAGATCTAGTATATGGGTCTCCCTGACACTGCTGACAGTTTTTACATGATTTTCAGTGGACCATGCGTGTAACGAGCCATCGGTTCTAACGAGCACCGACGGTCGGTCCCGGCAACCTCGTTATATCCGAGTTTCACTGTATTATCTTCGCTAAAGAACAAAAGGGAGATTTCATTGTTTCAGATAGATATATATAGGAAGACTGTCTTTGCATATCTGTGTCAGTATTTGATTTAACAAAGGCATTCACTTTCGACAGTTATGATGAAGCCCCATCTTAAGGTTAATGAAAGAATATTTCACCAGTCGGTGGGTGGAGGAAAAAGGGAGAATCCTTGCTCCTAGGGACCAGTGATGTCTTGCCTTCCTGAAGTATGGTACTAACTGTTATAAATGACAGTCAATTCTTGAGTGTTAAGCATCTAAAAGAGAGCAGAGGGCTTTGGAAATTAATGGACTAACTTTCCATTTCTAAAATGATGATTAATTTTACATGTTCTTTCATTTCTTTTATGTATGCAACTGAGCAAATGCCAAAATTTGGCAGATATGTTGCACACATGAGTGGCTGGTGGTTATCTCCATGATAATAATATTAATAACCTCTTATTATTTACATTCCATAATACATAGAGAACTGCTGAAGGATGACCCATTTGTTTATGTACCGGAAGTGATAGATGAACTGAGTGGGAAATATGTGCTGACCACAGAGTTCATAGAAGGTGTTCCAGTAGATCAGTGTGTGGATATGGACCAAGAGACACGCAATAAGGTGAGTGGATTTAGCAGATTTGGTGGCTTCTTTACATGCTAAATTTGCATGGGAGGGTTCATGTAGTCATGGCAAAAGATAAGACAGTGTTGGGCCACCACAGAGCTCAAGTGATTTTTGTTTTATCCTCAGGCTGTAGTCATATTGCATTATGAAGGAAAAAATGACACATTGTATCTCCTGGTCCTGAATGTTTTTGAAGCTATGGTTTCACATCAAAGGCATCACTTGAGCTTCTAAGCAACACTGTCTTATCATACTGAAAACATCACGTAAAATATGGTCTGTGTTGGTGAAGCACACTATCAGTTTTGGTTACAAAGATGAAGCTGAGCTTTAGTTTGATAGTAGCTTCACCATTATATGGTCACTAAAAATAGCTCTTCATGGGTAAAGGAGTGTTATTATAGATTTTATCAATAATATACTCTATGAACAAATTCAACCACTATTTTCCTGCAACCAACACTCAGCTTGTAGCAGTAGATTGCTGTCCTAGAGATCTTGCCTGGAAAGATATTGAAATTCTTCTGTTCCCCATTCACTGAGAGAAGTGTAACTCCTTTTGATTCAATTAGCATCGAATTACAACATAGTTATCTTGATATTGTAACAGCATTTATTATTTATGCATTCAGCATATGCAAAGTAGGTGTGTGTGTTTTGAGTGTATGTGTATGGGTGTATGTGTATGAGCCAGTAAAGCTCAGTGATGTTGAGAACCAGTTGTGTTGTCAAAAAGATGACAATGGAAACTGATTAAAGTCTTCAAATGGGTCTTCATCATTGGTGACAAATAAGCAGACAAAAAAGTAGCAATAAAAGAGAGTTGCTCAGCTGTAATAGATGTAATACAGATATCACCCCAGATTCAAATATTTTTGAAAAACTATCTTATTTTGTACTTGACAGTCCATGGATCTGATTATAGGACAGTTATGTAAATTAGCTGTTTTGCTAAATTTCACTGATCTTGTTGTGATTTTTCATATTTTGCTCATTTTCTGCATCTTGCAAATTTCTGCCCATTTTCTCATTCCTGCCTCATGCTCAGACTCCAGCTCGTAAATGTAATAGATTCTGTTACTGTTTTCCTTGACACAGATTGGAGCGGCCATCCTGAAGCTGTGTTTAACAGAATTGTTTGTCTGGAGGTTTATGCAGACAGATCCCAACTGGTCAAATTTTTTTTACAATTCAGAGACAGACAAGGTAGGGAAGCTGCTGTTGAAGATGATAATTGTGTTAGGATTTAAATATAAATTCATGTATGTGCATATGTTTTCCATTGCAAACACTTAGTAAATTAAGTCTTTACAGTACATAGTCATTTGGAAGGAAACATGCAGTCTTTGCTTAACTTAAAGGAACAGGGATAGCTATCTGCTTCACAGCCTTAAAAAATCCACAATATTTTTTCATAAATTTTCAACCCCTTACATGTTTCCCTTGCCCAAGCGCATCCAAGAAAATGCAGCTTTAAAGTCAGGATTTTCTCACCGCGCGGGCCGCCATAACTGGTCGTTCGGTCAGCGCAGGAATGAGGCGTGATGTCAAAAAGTGAGAGGCAAGCTAGTAGTCGTTGTGCAAAGAGAATTTTCCATATGCAGTAACTTTCCTTGATGCTAAATTTCATGCCTTATTTTCACATATGGTCAATAAGTCTGTTGTTGAAGACTGTGAACAAGTGCTCGACTTTGATCACAATGCTGTTGTCTTGGAAAAGGCAGGATAAGGCAGGGTGAAGCAAAGACGTTACATTTACAATATCTTTGGGGTTGAGAGAGAGATGAGATAAGAAGCAGTACGAGAAAGTGAGAGCTTTAGTTGCTCAGGAAAAAAGTGAGAAGGCAGGTAATGAACAGTGATTCAAGAGACAAAAGCATCCTGGCTGCTCTCTCTGCGTCTGTCTCTCTCTCTGTCTCTGTATCTCTCTCTCTCTCTCTCTCTCTCTCTCTCTCTCTCCATCCCTGGAATTGTGCCCACTCAAACCATACTAGGCTCTAGCTCATTCCCTTCCCTGATAGTGAAGACCGATTCATTCTTTTAATACTACAAAAATTTTCACAGGTATCCTATGAAATGCTCCTCATTGCTGATTGAAATAAGAAGGTCAAAATAATTTTCACATTAATATGCCCCCTTCTAGACCTGCTCTCTAAAGCCTTTTGATTGATTTATGACTAGTGACACATCTAGCTCCCCTTCTAAGCACAGAGAATTTGACTGTGGTGGCGTCTGAATTATCTGAAAGTGCTCCTCAAGAAAATGATAATTTTATATTGTCAGATCTTAGGCCAATGAGAGCTCACTAAACCACACAGCAGACATCAATACAAAGACGGTGCAAAGTAACTCAAACTTTGGTCAGACAGATGTTCCTTTTTCTCAAATATTTATCCTCCCTTTTCTAAGGTTACAGCACTGCGATCAAAGTCAGGCAATTGTTCACACAGTTTAACGAAAGACTTTTTTCGATGATAAGCAAAAAAAAAAGGCATAACATGTAGAACCAACGAAAGTTATTGCATGTGGATAATTCACTTTACATAATGACTACTCGCTTGCCTCTCGCTTTTTGATGTCAAGTCTCATTCCCACGCTGACCGGACAACCAGTTATGGCGGCCCACATCATGTGAAGATCTGGACTTTTAAGCTGCATTCTCTCGGAAGAGCTCGGGCGAAGGAAACGTGTAAGAGGTTGAAAATTCATGAAAAAATACTGTGGATTTTTTAGGCTGTGAAGCAGGTAGCTTCCCCTGTCCCTTTAATTAAAGAAAGTGCGATTCAAGAGCCCCTAGAATTTTCTAATCACTGTAATCCTAGGCCTGCTTACTTTCTGCTTACATCAGAGGTTCTATCCTTTTTGAGGCAAAAGGAACAAAAAAAAATATCATCCAAAATCTTTCAAGTACACTTGAACATAGTTATTATGAAACTGCTTTGAAACTACAGCTATCTTGAAACATTTTTAAAGTTTCAAAGTGATGGCTGAGTTCTGAGGATATTATAAAAAGTTTCAGGTGTGACAGTTCACAGTAGGAGAAACTCATTTCTATAAATTTGGAGACAGGTGATACACATTCATGACCAAAATAGGACCATCTACAGTGAATTTGGGACTTGCACAGCAGATTTTCATGAAATCAGTGGTCAGTTACACTTTCATGGCCTGTAATAACAACAACAACAAAAATAACATTTTTTTTAAACGTTATGATTGTCTTCATCTTACCTGGAATAAAATATGGGACTCACGGGAACATAAATATTGCCAAATAGCCAATATTTAATGCATTGCTGTATAACAATTTCCTGTATGTAATTGATTTTTGGAAACATAAAGGTGTATAGTCACCTACAAGAGCATAATGCTTGTGCCTCTTTGCATGGTCTTTGAGCAAAGAGTACTTCTGTTTCACATTTCACTCCAGCTGACATGTTCGCCCTCTTTCAATGTAGTGAGAAATTCTTTGATAAGCAACAGTTTATGATCACTGACCCAGTATTCCCAATGGCATACTTCAAGTTTAGTGGATTTTAATGCAACTTTGGACCACCCAAAAAGTGTACTATACTTTTGGACATTTTTTTTAAACACGAGGTTAGACACTTCTGATTGTAAACCCCAAAGCACAGTTGACACTTNTTTGCAACATTTTGCGGAAAATCACGAATTTTGCGGCCGCAGTGCGGAAAATGGGAAATTTGGCCGCAAGCAATGCAAAATTCTGCGGGGTCAGACACTTATTCCTTAAGCAATTATCTGACTGAAGCAAATGCTGCTGAACTTCACTTAAAGGCAAGTCCTAGCGAGCCAGAAAATGTTATGTTAAAAAAGATTTGTGTTTTTATTGAAATGGCAGTATCCACTGATATGAAAAATATTACCAACCACAAGGGTTACCGTTATGCAGAGTCATCTACAGTTATATACACTGAGTCATTATGTGAGTGGGGGGAGGGGTCATATATATGATTTTTTTTTCTCAATCACTCATCTTTTATGTATTTATTTTCAGCTGATTCTTCTGGATTTTGGTGCCAGTAGAGATTTCAGTAAAAAGTTTGTGGACAAGTACATCTGCATAATCAGAGCAGCAGCAGATGGTGACAGGCAGAAAGTGTTGGCTGGTTCACGAGAACTTGGCTTCCTTACAGGTTATGAAACCAAGGTAGGTTACTGTTCAGTGAACAGTCAGTTAAAAACTTATTGACAGGTAAAGGATCTTATCCTTCTGATCACACAGGATCAGAGTCGGGAGTCGGGATGAGCTGAGTTGTTGGTTTCCTCTTAGCTTACTGTAATTCTCAGATCAGAGTATTTTATTATTTTCTGGATAGAGATAAGCATGAATATGCCTACAACTCACCCTTACCCTCTTTGCAGACTCTCTGGGCTCTTGGTCAGCTTTGGCATGTTATATCTGTTAAATGTAGATAAAAAGTATCTGGGATATTACATCTGGCTAAGTCCCTTTTTGGGATTGTGAAAAATACAGCAAACTAAATTTGTTGCCAAAGGCAAAATAATTAGGCAGATGGGGTTCAGCTTTAAAAGTTGGAATATAATAACAAAACTTTACTTTTCTTTATAATAGTGAAAATGATATATTGATGTCATAGTTATTTATACAACTCGGAATTGGAGCTGTTTATATAAGTCCATTCTACAGTTGTCATGGATAGGTTCACTGTCTACTGGGAAACATTATGTAGAATCTCTCACCTGCCTATGATCGGTATTTGTTCTGATCGTGAGTAAATTCAGTGAATGGTCGAAAGGGCAAATGCTGTGTTGGCCAAACTGTATTACAATCCACTTAATCACACTGTTTGTTTAAAGAAAACGTGTTTCATGAAAAAAAATATGATTTTGTTTTCATGTATAAAAGACAAAAAGCAGCTCGCTGAATTGCACCTCCTTCCATAGCATTTTGATAGAACAAAATTGCTTGCTTGGAGATATACTTGTAGTTTTATGGATATGTGAACATTAGGATATCATTAACATCAATTTCTTGTATATTGCTTTCTCAGGTTATGGAAGATGCTCACTGTGATGCTGTTCAGATTTTAGGTGAAGCTTTCTCAGATGAAGTGTTCAACTTCGGTCAGCAGAGTGTTACTGCTCGTATCCAGAACTTAATCCCAGTGATGATGAAACATCGCTTGACCCCACCTCCTGAGGAGACATATTCCCTTCACAGAAAAATGTCTGGTGCTTTCCTCTTATGTGCAAAACTTCGTGCAGAGGTGGATTGTCAGACAATGTTTGATGATATCTGGAAGAATTACAAATTTGATGACGATGAGGAGTTGAAATTGTAGTACATATGTATTTAGTTCCAAGAGAGTAATATGCCATGTTTAATTGATCATTCTGTCTGGAAATAGATATTTTGTGCATAGTATTCTTCACATTTTGGCAATAAAGTTTGGTCTGAATATTCTAATACAGACACAGTTATCATTGTGTGGTTGAATCAAACTCATGCTATCTTAAAATTGTCTTAAGATAGAAATGGCCTTCATATAGCGTGTAGATTGTTCATACAAGAGAGTTATTAATTACAGTCGAGTCCATGTATGTCGAAATCGGATTCCTCCAATTTCTTATTAGTCGAAAGAAAAAGAAATGATAGTTTTTTTTTCCTTCTTTGCGTCTATTAATTGCCTTTGCATAACAAGAAGTAATTAACGCCTATTTTTTATTACTCTAACTGCCCAGCGCTGTCACAGAGGCAAAATCACCTCCAGCATCCTCCCCGTATGGTGCCAAACAAAGACGGTACCGCGGATAGAGAGACGCAATAAAACTGGACACTGCGAGTGCCACTAACCGCAGAACAGGCGTGTGTAGGGCGTGTGTATTACACCACCGCTGATAAGACGGTAGGGGGAAGAGAATGCGCGCGGGCTCGGAAAATCTATCGATAATCAAGCATCTTGGCAGGAGTGTGTACATTAACGCATCTTGCCCAATGCACCGTGACGGTATACAGGTACACTGTATAAGAGGCTGCCCTCGTAACCTCACCAGTGTGCTCGCTCGCTAGCTCGCTCGCTCACTCTCTAGCTAGCGTACGGTTGATTCACCTTTATCATTTTCAACATGAATGTGTCCTCTAAATGATGACTTCCTCTAATCCCGTGAAGACAGACCTCCGGACTCTTTCCACTGAGTCGAAGATTAACAAAACATGCTCCAGGAAATCGACAGAGGTGCGATGTCGAAGAAGGCCATAGCTGACAAGTATGGCATTCCCGCTAGCACGCGTTCTACGATCTTGAAAAACCAGGAACAAGTGGAAAAAGCGGTGGCCTCCTCGTCTAATCAAACGAGTGGACTTGCATTACACTAGTTAAGGGGAACCCTACTCAAAGCATTTCTTATAAAGGTATATAATTATAATCCCATTAAAAATACTTCCCCACTATGCGTATTTTAGTTACCTCCTCTGTTGAATTGCCCTTGTGACCTCCCCAAGGTGCTCGCTTGCTCGCATACGGTTGACTCGCCTTGAAAATTATGAGTCGAATTCTGATTGCTCCAACTCATTGGGGTGGTCCCAGCGAATTGGGGTTAAGCGGACTCGACTGTATCTAGTTCATGCAACAGAATTATTGATTTTCCAGTTCTCCTTTCTTCAGAAAAGTTTTTTTATAATCAAACTGACTAAGCATGTAGTCATAGTCTAGATATGGAGCAAAATACTAATGCTTTGATGAAAATTAAGTGTCAAATTTTTCTGTTCAACTGTTTGACACCAGTGAGTAAGTGATATTTCATGTCAAAACTGCCAAATAGATAAAACTCAACAGTCAATGATTATATTTCTTATGCACTTGTTGATGTATTGCAGCTGGCAGCAGAGTATCTATATTGTATTGCTTTTACGCCTTACCTAGTATAACATGCTGAGAGGAGCCAAAATGCAGGTGAGGGCTGAAGGATAAAAATCTTGTTACAGTGTTATCAGTCATTGATCTTTATAAAGCTGGGTGTTAGAACTGAAAACAATTGTTGTTATAGTTCTCTTTCCGTGACCTAACATTAATTTCACCATTGAAAATTACTTGATTTACTGCATGCAGACTTATAAGGTTGCATATGTTGTCAAGTGAAAATAATCTTTTGGGCACACCATATTCAGAACATAGCTGCAGTGTTCTCTGCTTTTGTGATATCTAGGCAGATTTGATTCAGTTCATTGACGTCCAGAATCTTATCAAATCATTCTTGGCATGTAATAAGGAGGTGGAGAATAGTATCAGCTTTCATGTTAATTTGCATTATAATGAACATGTTGTTGTTTGTTGTTGAATGGATGTCATTTTCAGGTCCACTGACATTGGACTAGAATATTGTAATTACGCTGTTCCCCTGTTGCATAAAATTTCTTGTACACACGTTGCCAGATGAGAAGCATTTGAGAAAGCCTCAGGAATGAACTTGCTGTCACTGTTCATAAGAATATTAATTTGTTTTCATCCCTTAGGTTTAGTGTTTCTATATAATGTGTGTGAGTGCTTATTCGGTTGCTGTAATATGATTGGAAATTTCTTCTTGTTAACAATGTAAGACAGAGCTTCCCTAATATCACAGAGTAAGGAATTTGCGTGGGCTAGGGATGCATCATGTTTGTGCCATTATATTTTATTTAAATATTTGGGAGGCTGTCACTCACAAGAATGCAAAGTGTTGATAGTGAAACGTTTAATAAAATGAGCACTTTGCTTCCAAAGTGATCTGAATCAAGCTTGTATTAGCAGTGGTTTTGAACATAATGCACAACAAACTTGGATTACTTGTGGTTTCCAATGTGACGTAAATTAAGCTTGAATTAGAATGAATTGTGGCAGTGATTATCATTAAGCTTCTGTTACACATTATTTCCAATAGGGATAAATCAAGCTGGAGGAACTAAAATAAATAACTTAAGGTTGCTTTAGATGTGGCTTTCAACACCATCATCTGTTCTGGTATTATGAATAGATGATTCAAGAGCGCAGCTGATGGAAGCTGTATCACCACAGTAGAAATTCATTCCATTTTTTCTTTGTTTTGTCAATCACATGCTGTGATCTAAATATGACAGTGGAGTTATATCATTTTTGCAAGCTCCAGGAATATATAATCACTTTGGAATTCTTATGCATTGATTAGAAGTGGGCCTTTATCTAGGGTATCTGTGAGAAGGTGCACTTGTGTCCACTCTTGAGACTGTGCCAGGCTCTCTTGTCATCAGCCCTGATTATGTGATTTTGCCCTATGAAGCATGAAGGCTTACTGCCTGCAGCAAATTTTAACCTTCAGCCTTTTGCAAGACATATTTTCAGTTTTACTAATAATGTACTTGTGTGCTAAAGATCTGGTCAACCAATCAGTTAACTGGTGTGTTTTCTTTATCTTTGTTACTGAAGTTGAAATTGTAATCTCATTTGTTGCCCCACTCAGAATAACTGCCTTTGCCAACCTTTGTAAGAAATTGCATTTACCTTGCAGAGAAATCAAGACTTCTGTTTTTAAGCCATATCTGAGAATATGGAAAATTAACTCTCTGAGAAATCTTAACACTGAGAGCACAAATGTCAAATATGTCATCCTACATTATCAGTGACTACATTTCTGCTGTAAGGATTGTGAAGTTCCAGCATTACATATAGATGCAGATGGCTAATCTGTTTAATTCTCTTAGGGCTTAGCTATTTTTTGTTGCTACAACCATTTAGATGATGAATTTGAAGCCTGTTTGAAAAGTTAGTTTAAAAAAGTAATAAAGTAATGATACTGGAATTTATTCTTCCTCTTCAGTTTAGAAAGATTATATTCAACAGGTTAAACTTTCAAATTAAAGGAACAAATTATTTATTTTGTTCATTACTATTTGTGTTATCAAATTTCAACAAAATTGTTCATGAGAAGAAATGGTCATCCCTCAAGTAAGCCCGTATATACTGCTAATCTGTTCTGACCTAGTCTAGTCTATAGGTCTGCATATGAATAAATATCACAATATCCACACTTGAACCCCTTTATGGTGATCCGCTCGAGCACAGTTTGATGATAATGAGCCAGATGACTGCAAAAAATGTTTAAAAAATCAGTGGAAATTTTACTGTGTCATTTGATTTCTGAATACTAGTTTATACTTTAGTGATAATTTGCAACTTCTAGTCCTGTTGAAATATGGATAAGGATAAAACTGGGGAACAGATTTAAACTTGCATTCATGATGATTCCTGCAAGCTTTGTGTGGTGTGCAGGAAGTACCAGGCCTACAAATACAGTCTAACAAGAGTTACAGGAATCTTCCCCAGGGATATTTATGTGTCTAGCAACAATTTCAAGGACTGTAGCATAAGAGTCAACATTGGCTTTAAATCTCCATGTCCAAAGGTCTGGCCAGAAAGTCCTGTCGTACTGCTCTGTAACATTTTACAGTGGCCTTTTGTTTTTCAGCTTACCTGGGGGGAAAACATTTGTCAGGCACAAAAGATACTGTGTTGAAAGAGGTGAGAGCAAAAATGGGTACGCAAAAATGGGTACATTTTGAGGACCAGCCAAAACTGGTGCAGGATGCTGGGTTATCAGTAACAAAGATAAGGGGAGATCCCTCAGTACTATTAGTGTGAAACATTTTGGTCATTGATGTGTTTGAGTGTACTCGGTATGTAGATAGATGATGTTGATGACCATCTGTCTTCAGTAGTCACATATTATTATTAACGAAATCTCTTGTTTGGCCATCATAGACATGGTTGAACTGCACTTACAAGTGCAGATATGCCATTTACTGAATGCCAGCATTAATACACATGTTGTTATATAATATGTTCATTATTTGCACAGGTTGATACCACTTATTTTTGTGTACAGAACTGAGAGGAAGATTGAACTGACATCTCAAGATTGTCATTGCAGGTTTAGTAGTCTAGAAGTATTCTTGTTTCAAACTTGGCTTTTTCTAGAAGAATATACTCCTAAAGTACAATAATTATGATCTGCTTCCTGAAGGCTGAAAGTTTGAAAGCAAGGGAGAAAAATGTTTGTCTTTCAGGATAGATAAATAACTGGTTTGAACAAGACCAGGCACAGGCAAGTGGCTGGTCCCAAGGAAAAGTGGTGGGAAGGTGTGTTGATTTGTTTCATTGGGATCAACAGAGTGGGGAAGGGAAAAGAGATAATAAATTACTGCTCAATCAGTCTAATTTGTGTTTGAGTTGTATGAGATTGTCATTAAATCTGCTTACATTTCTTTCTCTTCCAATGTCTTCTGCATCCACTCTGGTCCCATTCATTCCCACATCCCAAATTATCCAATAGTATTCTAGGCAATTCACTGTTGCATGCTAATAAGATCATATGGCAGGAGGAGCAGTGAAGGAGATTAGTAATGATGTGAGTGGGAGGAAATAATGAACCTGTCCATCTGCTTACTCAATTTTCCAGCATCCTAAAAGAACCCAGCAAGTACAACATCGAAGTCCCACTGGACCCATAGATTCTCCAATATGATCTAGGGACTATTGATGGACTAGTTTATCTGTCAGGTTATTATTGACGTTCTTTTGCTGCTATCCATGTGAAGCCCTCTTCAGCTACTCCTATATGAAGAACTTCTGGATAAGTGGTTTTCGTTGTTTGTTTGTTGTTGTTTTTTTTTTGCAGGAATCTAATTTCTACAAATTTCAGAAGTAGAGTTTCACTTATGAAAATTCCTTCCTGTGAAAAAAGGTTCCATTCAAAAAAAAACAACAACGGGCTTATTAGCAACAAAAATTTGTATGGGAGGAAATAGTTCTGGAAAGAAATGCAAATGCCATTATTTCTAGCTATAATTCCTTGTAGTTTGGGCGGTACCAATTTGTTTGATGTATCAAAGCAAAGAAGGTTTGCCAAGTGTGTTTTATCAGCAGCCCTGAAATGTCACTATGGATTACCCTATTTCTGACTTCGCAAAAATTAGATTCTCGCAAAACAAAAGCACTTAAACAATATCTAACCCTTTTCAAATGGTATAAACTGTGTTTTACATCACCATCACCACAAATCTTACATAAATCCTATCACTGTGAAATCTGGACAAAACATACCAAGAAATCAGCGAGGTAAACATAGTCTGAAGTGAGAAGTATTTCATTTTAATTACGTGTAGTATCAAAATTATATAGCAACCTATTGCTTGTTTGTCGAGATTACTAAGGTAAACGCAGTCCAATTATAGATCTTTAGAATGGCACAGCACTAGGCTGTGGATGGTTCTGATGGAACTGCCAGGCTGTGACTTTCATTGTTTTAGAATCAAACTCAATAATAAAATAACCAGACCCCATAGGACTATTATGTATGGCTGGCACCATCTGCCCTAAATGTTTAGACACACTGTTTGTTTTTGTTTCTGATTCAGGCGGAAAAATGGTGAGAAATACAGCATGGTCGTGCGGACGAACTGAGAGCTAAATTAAAAAAATCAGCTTATACACAGGGAACTGGACTTAAGACAGTGGACAGGGGAAATTCCGTTGATGTGGGAAAAATAGATACTGAGCGGGGAGATTAACTGAGGCTGACAGGATAGTTCTGCAAAGTGCCATGAAGAAAGAGACGCCTAGGAAACGAACAAAGAAAAAGGGAAACCAAAGAAAAAAAAGGGAAAGACACCTACCTTTTTTTTTCCTCGGATAAAAGGACACCCNGGGGGGGGGGGGGGGGGGGAAGAAAAAAGAGATCCCTCTAGCAAACTCGGTGATAGTTATCTTCTTCTCCATCTTCCCTTTCCTTCCCTAATGCTTCACCACTGATGCCATTAACATCATCATCACCAGTCACCAATCATCAACAATCATGTGCTTTGCATTTATCTTTCTATTTCTTCTGTTTTTATATCTGTCTGTCTGTCTTTATTTTCCACACTTCTATATCTAAACAACATTATCCAATAATGCATGATATTAAGCAGTATAAGAAATTCAGAATTAAATTTAATAAAACGATTTCATAACTGGTATACCCATTACATTAATTTTAAGATAATTAAGTATACATTAAACAGTGTTATAAAAGGGACTCAAATATTCAATAAGTAATGATGATATTAAATTCAACTATGTCTCTCATAAAATCGAAATGTAAAGTTTTCAGCGCTATTTCCAGTAAATTTCAACATTCATTCTGAGACACCTACGCTCACCCTGTGGCCTGCCGTTTCCCGCCACCTTTGTTCGCTGTCGTTACTGTTAATGGTAATCCGTGTCTTCATTTTCAACACAGAGACGTCTTTTTTTTTCATGTTCGTAGATTCCCGCACAGAAATTTGGGAATTCATCCCACGTCACTGAAAAGTTAGTAACTGGAAAATAACAATTAATTAAGTGTGCTGAGACAGGCAGCTTACTGACTTCTTTGTATAACATTAAATGACAGTAACTTTACGAAGAAATAACGTATGTGATATTGCAGATTACAAGTTTGATGAATGTAGGGTTCCGAGAAAAGCACAGTTGATTGCTGGCGTGAAAGCACAAATTCATTACAACCCCCATTAGAGAGGTGCTTCCTCGAATCCCAACTGGGTGAATCTTTGTTGTTGTTGTTGTTTACATTCGTGCTATTTATAGTCAAGTCTTAGAAAAAAAGCAGAGGATAGAGAAATCTTGTCCCTAGGGGTGCCATTCTTCATCCCTCACTTCTCGCTCTCTATTTTTACCCGTGAAATGCCCTACCCCCACCCCTCTCCCGCGGCCCACAAACACCCAACCACCAAGCCATCCAACAATATCACAAGGGTGCCGTGATTTCCTTCATCCATCCTTTTTCCCAGTACCGGTTCAAGTGTTACCCCCCCCCCCCNACACCATTTTGGTTTCTCCACCCCCGTCGTCCCCCATCCCTTCACTTTCGTCTTTCAGTTTCAGTCACCGCGGAACGTTTGTCTGGCAAACGGTGGTGCCAGGTCTCGTATGGAAACCCGTATGGAAACCCCGCTACCAATGTGTGGCCAAAAACTAGCCAAAACCGAAGCCGAAAATTTAATGGCCAAAATAGCAAGAAAAAAAAAAAGACAATAAATAGTCAGTGACGTCATAGTTGTGGACATTAATGGCTTGGGGATACGGGAATCAGAACAAGGCCGTTAGCATGTACGGGAATCGAAGATCTTCAAGAATCGTAGAGTCTTGGCACAATAGAACATGAGGCATTATGTATTCCCATTCACGGCCATTTTCGTTTCTGTATTTTTCCTTCACTCACTCTCAAAAGCAGATTAGTTTCAAAAATTAAATAGTAAAAACCTCAAAGTTTGATTTCATAATTTTTGTCCTACACGAGGGCAAAGAAAAATGTTGTGGCGCGACTTGATCTAATCACTTTTATAATTCAGTAGGCTTAGCCTTCGTCACTTACGAACTAAATTACCTTCGGGAATATGGAAAGAACAGAGCAGACGCTGCCAACAAGTATTGAATTCACTAAGTCATGTTTGGCCACACCATGACAAGGCATCAGGCATTAGAAAAGCTACCAATAAGTGCAGAAATGGTGTCTGGGTAAAGAGGAAAGGGACGGCAGGGAATACGAGACCAATAAATCGGTGGCTGATTTTTTCCATGAACTCGTCATGGGGAAAAATGGCAACTGACAGAGCGGAGTAGGCTATGTGTGAGAACTGACAACCTGGAGTTTACCGACTCCAATGGATATGTCACCGTGATGAAGAGGATGCGGTTTTTTAAGTCGAGGGTGTGTTGGCAGTAGGTGTGGGGCAGACACTGGGTCACTCACTGGGCCTAGAGAAAGAAAAGTGTGTGACGAATCCATCTATTGGAGAGGCAGTCAGTGATGACTGAAAAGAAAGCATTTATCTAGATTTTACAACATAATTTTCCGGTCCTGACCATCCTAGCAGATTGGGCAATACCATCAACAAACCTGCCACTGGTTTGAGAACAACATGCCAATGAACTTTTTCGAAAGAAAACTATTCCATTTTATTAAAGGTTTAGTTGAGTATTAATTTAATTTGTAACAGTTAGAAAATGCCCCCCCCCCCCC
>JAWQUT010000031.1:2335555-2396018 GCA_033807755.1 Ellobium chinense
GTGTTTACTTCCGTGTTTAGCACTTCCGCGATGTTTCTGTCGCCGTCGGTTCGTTCTTTGTTGGTGTAGTAGACGTTGTCAGTGATTCATTTTTTTGTGAATTCTTTGATTTAGAATAAAAAGGTAAGAACATTCTTCATGCCTGACAATTTTTTTGGTGCCTTGTCAAATGAATCAAGGTAAAACGCCCTAGTTAGTCTAGACTAGAGGTCTTCCACGTTCCATTTTTTTTTCCAAGCCAAAAAAAAAAAACAACAACAAATAACGGAAACCCCAGTGATGACGTTAACGGTTGTTTGACCCATTTTCCCCTGTGTCTCGAACCAGTTTACGCATTGGTCCATAACGCTTGAAAATTCATAAATTAAGAAAAATGATAAACTTTGGCAAAACACAGCAAAAAGTTTAGTTAGCTGTTGGGTTTATTGTGTTCCCTACACAAGCGCAGCAATGCAGGCGATGTCTGTCCTCGTTGACCTTGATCTACTTCACGTGGTGATTTGTGAATGGAGTTGTAGCCTAACGGGCGTAACGGCGATGCCACAGAACATGGATAATGATAAGGCTGGGTACACCTTCGCTTTTGTACCACCATCACAAGCCTGAGCCCAGAGGAAAGTTTCTGTTGCCCAGTCTGCTCACAGTAGGCACTTGAGGAATATTTTAAAAATTTTGTCCATTTTCCTTAATTTACTGTTGTTTATTTTGTTTTGTGTAATATATAATGTCTTCATTTCTATTTTATTCTCTCTTTTTTCTTTGTGTTGCCTCTTCATCCTTTTTTTTTCCTCTTGTTTTCCCTTAATTTTTTGGGTCTCTTTAGTTGTTTTTTTTTTTTTTTTTAATATACACTGGGTTTTGTCTAATATTTAGATGTAGTTTTCCTAGTTTAAGTTTTTTTTTGTTTTTAAAAACCATTCCCAACTGGGCTACACCTAAAACCACATCGAAACAACAAATGACACAACCAGATCTCACAGAAAACTAGGGCCAAAGGGGAAGCCCCCTACCGCGCAGCTGCGTGTGTCAAAACAAACATGGCGGCCGCTTAGGGGGTAAGTGCGGCTTTCGATTGGTTTGACATAACTTCATGTTATATTTGGTCTTTCCTATGAATTATGATTTGGAAACTAGTTCACCTTTCGTTGGAACCCATATGTTCATTTATTGTCGTTCAAGTTAATGTTTTAATTGCATGCAAAGGCTTAGATGCGCAGCTGCATGTGTCAACATCGTACTAATAATAGATCTAGATAGTATCCTCGAAGTGCCGGTAACCGCCGTCTTATTATTTACCGCGGTTTCCCGATTAGATTTGCTTACAGAATCTTACCAGACTTTCAGATTTTAAGCAAAGACCATTTTTACGTCAGTTCAGCTTTGTTTTGAGTGGCAGAAGTCAACCACCGCCTTGAAATATTGAAATAGTTATCAGTTGTTGTCTCAGTTGATATTTCACTACCATCGGCGTCGTGCCGATTACCGCCGCTCTACTTCCGGATCAATATGCACGACGGTGTTGCCACCAGTACAGATTTTTTTCTGTTAGGCAAGGTAAAATGGCTTCAAGCAAAGCCTTTTTCCTTACGAAGAAATCGCTCGTAAATTGTTGGAAAATAAACTATGAGATTTCGGATCAGTGCATAAAATGCTTGGCTTTATTCTTTTTAATTGTAAACTGGGCTTTCTCTAACAACGGCACCGATTTAGTCGAAATATCGATATAGTCCATGACTTGTCTATGACTAAATGAACTGTATCATTATCATTGCGGTGCTGTCCTTCGAGATTGCCGTAAACTGATTGATTTTTTATTTGATTCCATACCGTGAGTAGGGAAATGGGAACAAAAAAACATCTCACTATTGGGGAAAAGCACATGGCCAGAGTGGCAACACAGACATGCGGCCCGCTGCTTTAGCGATGTTAGACCTTAATTTTTCTCCCTCAAAGTGTTCAAAGAAAGTCAATCCCTTGAGAAACGTTACAAGACAGATGTCATATAACTTTACTGAAAATCAGATTAAGCTCTCTATTTTTCAATTTACACAATATGTTTATAAATTATTGCATTTTTCATTTCACAAAGCAAGAAAATGTCACGGTTGTTGCATCGCCACTTTCAGTGGGCAAGAATGCGCAACGTGGTCTTGGTAAATTGATCATACAAACCTTTAAATCATTTCTTTTTCCACCATTCTAAATTATTTTGTTGGAGAAATAAATGAAACACCGGCTGCTGTCATAATCCAAGGGAAATCACTATAAATTTCGAGGGAAACTAGTTGCAAACGGATGATGGCGATTACTGGCACGAGCCGGTTACTGGCTCTAGAGGATAATAGCAAATTGGGCTATTCTATCTCTAACGACAGCACCGATGATACAGTTCATTTAGTCGTAGACAAGTCATGGAATCGGTGCTGTCGTTAGAGAAGGCCGCAAATTGCTCAACTCATCTTAAAATAGAATGCAAATCCATTCAGAAAAATTATAGGCTAGTCTTATTTGTTTCAAATTCCATTCTGAACAGCCAAAGCTTTTGAATTGAAAAGTTTCTCACTTGAAAGTTTGTGTTCTCTCTCGCTGGGTTCTTGGGGATCGCGATGTCTTGGCACTAGTGTGGAAGTGTGGTCCCGATCGATATACATAATCATTTACAGAAATTAGAAACAGCTTTGACTACAAATAAAATAACCTCAAAATATTGTTATCGAGTAGTCAATATGTAATACTAATAATCGTATCGAAAATGTAATAACATTGCTATACTCGTGGTCTGTTATCGATGTCAAAAATCCTTATTCTGTGTTTGTTGCATCTTTAAAAAGAAAATAAATAAATTTGCTTGCTAAAATCATTATTGTTGTTGGAATCAGTGTACACTCACCCTCTCTCTCTCTGTATCTAAGTGACTATCTCAGAGGTTGACTTAGCTTAGCAGGTCAGTCAAACCTATGTCCTAATTCATATTCCCATTTCATCAATCACAAGTACATCCCTAAAAACCTAAGCATCAAACCAATCAGTACAGACGTTTTAGAATGCAACTATACAACAACGACAACAACAACAAAAACAACAGCAAATCGTCGAAGAAGCATCCAAAGAGTTCAAGTACTTGGTGTCGTCTCAGTACTCGAAAATTAGTACTACATGTAATGAGTAGTGGGTATTTATATGAGTTGGTAATATTTTCAATGTCCACGCGTGCACAAAAACACTGATATGCCAGATTAGCTATTGCAAATCAAAATATTTATGATCGATTTTTTAAATAAACAATTGCAGAATTAAACAATTAGTGGAAAAGTTGTAGAGCTGCTTTTTCTGTGGTCTTATAAGATACCAATTTGCACAACCCTAGATCATACTGGGATTGGGAATCAGGCAATAATTCAGTGGTACAGTTACTTTAGGGATGTTTGCTTATGGTGGTTAACTCAGTATCTCTTTCAAATTGGTGGTCTAGATCTACACACAATTGTTGTAGAAATTGACGAAAGTCTTGTGGCAAAATGAAATAAACAATGTGGGCCTCGTGGTTGAGCAGAGATGGATTTTCAGTGGACTATGCCCTGGAACTAGCCAGGGGTTCTTAGAGCTTATCCCTGTCAAGACTGGAGCCACTCCTCTGTCGCTCATTATCATTGCAACCCATATTGCACCTGAGGTGCTGGGATGTAAACATGTCTTTAAAACTATATATATTTGTTAATAATTAAGTGTTAATGCTGGAAAATGCTGATATAACTTACAAGAAAGTGTAAAAAGTTCAGATTTATGGAATAATCACCCTATTGTATCATTACAAGTGGGTTATAATTGCAAACTGTAAATTATATCTGTCGAACAATATCAACTGTTCAGGTAATTCATTGTTATGTGATGATTTTTAACACATTAGTAGTGCTTGTCAAAACAATGAGAAGTTTTCTTTAGGCACATGGCTTTCTGTCTGAAAAATCTGGCAAACTGGGGTTCTTATTTAAAAGTATCGATTATCACAGTATCGATAATAAGTATCTTGATACTTTAGTCGTGACCACACTTTCACACTAGTGCTGATGTTTTTGAAGGTCAATGCCAATGCTATTGACTTTTGTGTTGTGTGTAGATCTAGACTAGATTTAATTGGCATCCTCATTAGATGTGACCTAGCTCTAATAATGAATGAGCGCTGCATTGGTCTGCTGCTTTGCCCAGTCAAGCACAAACACCTGACTTTTCTGCCAGGGGATAGCGTAGTTGTAGGTCTTCTTCTTCATTTTGACTTCAGTTTGAAACTTTTGCACATATTAAAAGCTTCCACATTTTACTAAACCTCATCATTTTAGAGGAATAAGGAAACAGATTCATGTGAAGTCTGTAAACAGTACTTCATATTATTTGTCCTCTGTGGAATATGGCTTTGGAGGCCCGTTACAGTCTCCTTCACACTAGGAGACCCCAAGCCTTGGGCCCTGTGGAGGGTTCCAAGTGGCCATCTAGATTTAAAGATTTTTAAAGTTGAAAATTGAATAATTATTTGTTTTTCTATTCCAGGTGACCATGATAACAGATGGGATGACAATTCAAGCCGGGGGTCACGCGGAAACTCAAGAGGTAGATCTAGTAGAGGGAGTTCCCGTAGTCGAGGACGCAGTGGATATCGTCACTTTAATGCAGATTCTTCCAGATTCCGTAACAGGCCGGGCCAGGCAACTGAGGATGATGAGGGAGATGTATCCATGAGGGGTGACTCCAGCAGCAGGAATCAAAGCAGTCGATTGTAAGATTTGTGATTAAGGATAATAGTTTTCCAGTTAAGATATTAACCTGTAGGTCTCAAAATAGAGAGTCAGTGGGATGCAAGTTTTACAGGAGATGGACTGGATCTAGAGAAACATGAAGGAAACATTTTGAGTTCAGCATATCTCATATGTTGTCAGAGATGTTTCATTTTCCTACTGTGAGTTGGAAAAGATAAAATGATTAGTAAAGAATTACAATAAAAAATAATAATTATGGTAGTGAAGAAATAGTAATATATATATGCAAATTGAGACATGATATGCAGGGATGCCACTCTTCCGAGAATATCGGCGGCTCCGAGAACGCCATTTGAGGTCCGTCCGAAAACCTGTGAGGACTCTCAGAAAGAGTAAATTCCGGTTCACGAGACCCGAAATTTTATTGGAAGTTTCAGTACGGCTGCCCTACAAATAGATCAGCATTGACACAGACATTTGAGTACTGCTGGCGTATGGCTAGACAGATTAGAATAAATAAAAAGGTCACTTCCGGTCTTAGTAAATGGCACGTGGTCGCTGAATTTCGAACTGTCGTGGAAGCGATTATTTTGGTTTTTAAGAACTCATTTGAAGAACGGAAACCATACGAGACACACAAATTCGGCTTTATGCTTTCCAGTACACGCTCTCTTCTGCGGAAATTGTCTTTAGGTCTAGCTTTGGCAGCACTAGAACTTGCTAATCTTCCGTCGCTCTTGCTTGTCTTCCTCGGGTGGTGTGTGGGTTAGGCTGGTTGACTTTACAGAACACGCAGATCTACATTGATTTGCAGAGATAATCTGAATCATGATTGAAAGCAAGAGATCTAAGCAGCAAAATCTTTTAAGGACATCCTAGTAATATCAAGGGATGTTCCAAAATGAAGCTGTCTTTTACCAAATCACAACCCAAGTTCTTGGAGAAACAAGATTTTAAAATAGCCTGTCTTAGCCTTTGTGTTTAGAATCTATTTCTGACATTGACAAAGAACATGTCTGAATGACTAGTCAGAAGAATCAAACTGTGTGATGAGTTTTATTCAAACAGTCTTATCTGCTGCCGGACCCATATAATTACAGATTGGCAAGTCTGCTTTTGATTTCAAGAGATAGCTTCATTTCTTTATTGTTTAAAGGAAGACTGCACCATCCTACAGACCATACTATACCCTATTACTCTAATAAAACAGTCTTTCAAGTGTCTGTCATAATGATATAACGCCTCTGCTGGCCCCAGACAACCCACAGGGTTACAGTATCCAAAGTCCAAATTGTTACAACCACTGCACGCGTGGCGGCCATAAGCTTACGTCAAATACATTCTTGCCACATGGCCAAGCTGTCTAGCCAGTGCTCTGCGTATGGGTGATAGCATGTTGGTATGAATGTTTTAATTCCTCTGTGAATAGTAGATTGCCAAACAAAATCATGCCGAGGCAATAAAAATGCAGAATACTTTTTCTGGCTTACACTTTCAAACTTTATGTTTGAATTTGGAATACCAGAACCTTAATTAAAAGCTGAATAATACATTGTCAGATAGAGGTGTCTGTAACTGCTGGAACATAAGTGACGACAGTGTTTTTGCTGCAGGCTTCTGTTGATTGGGAAAGGAGAATAACTCTGGACGCAAGGGCCAAACCTGGTAACTCAAGCTCTCCTATTTGCATCATATTACATACGTGCATGGTAACAGAACGATGCTCTTTCTTCACAAAATCGACTCGGCGGGCACCATAGATAATTTTTAGAGAGAAAAAGTATGGAAAAACGGAAAATTATTTTTGATGTGCGCGTCCTACATTAAGATAGCTTCATTTAGAGATCAAACAAGATTTGGTGCTTTGAAAGTAGAAGTTTCAGATTAAAGACACCAAGTCCACACGATTTCCAGTGAAGTCGCAAAAGTTTCAGAGAATTTTATGAAAAGCTAGTGGCATCCCTGGATATGTAAAGCAGAGGTGGAGAGGTGCTTGATCTGGAGCATAAGTCATCTTCTTGAGTACATTTAGAGACATTTTACAGTCGTATGTGATAGGGGGCAGTTTGTGGTAGAGGAAGTTACAGTTGCACATGCACACTAAGATTTAAGCATGTTTTGTGTCACCTGATGTGCAGTTGTAATTTTGTTGTGGCAGTTTAAGCTGAGCAAGCTGATGCTGAGGGTGGTGCAGATTTATGACTGAATGTGGCTGTTTATGAATATGATCAATCCATGACATGAATAATAAAGTTGATATAATGTGACAGTGAGGTATTCCACAGTTGACCAGAATGGAATGATGACATAATGAGAAATAATGACCTAGATTTGTGTAGATCATGTTTTTTTATGATATTCACTTTGCAGCAACCCATATGGTAACAGCAGATCTAGAGGCAGCACCAGAGGACGCACTAACAATAAAAGATATTCCCGAGGCCGACAGGGACCCTCCAAAAACTTTCAGAAAGGGGACATATGGTACAGAGTTATGGTCCCTTTTGGTGCTGACCTGAGTCAAGAGGATCTCTTTGGTTTAATCTCATCTGGACTTGATGGCCCTTTTGAGCCCATGAAGGTCAGTGGGAGATGCATAACTACACCATTAGGAACTTACATGACAGTTGTCTGAACTCTTGTTCCATTTTTACCAGAGCTGTGGATAGTCTTTATGTAGCATTACACGTGGGGATTTTCATGATTATTGGGGGGTAGCACATTTAGATTTACAACTTGTCTAAATATAAACTGATTTCCTTCAAACATATCTTAAATGAAAGGAAAAGGAACAAGCTTTCCATTCATGTAAGTTTGAATATTGAAAGATGTTTACATTTTGGGTATTGTCAGGGTAAAGTTGAAATTAAGTAGGACTGGATCATGTTCCCGATTTTCGGGGTCAGCTGAGAAGGGTATCCTCATTCTAAATAAAATTATGGCGCTCGTATTATGCCATTTCCTTTCAAATTTTATACCCAATTAGATAAATAAATTCTCTTTTGCCCGCCGTTTGTTCGGTGTTGATCGGTTGATGCGTTAAAAAGTTACAGCTCAGTGAAGTTGAGATGATTTCCTACTCAAACCATTCATACTACAAGTGCGGAACATGGAGGTTTGGCATGTTTCTTCTTTATGTGTTTGTAACACTCATATCATTTCACGTATTAGTGTGCGGTAAATCATGTTTGAGCAAGACGGGGGTACACTTTCTGCACGAAGACTTGGCACTCAGAAAAACGCACTAAGGGGCTTCCCCATTGTCCTCACTCACCCCGATCATGTGACAGCAGTCGCGCACCGCCATTGATCGGCCTTAACACAGTTTATGTGACTCGCGGGTCAAGACTCGCAGCAAGTGAGATTGAGACAAGCCTAGCTATAGGCTACAAAGATGTTGAAATAGACTGGTTTCACTCAGAGCGCAGCCAAGTATTGCTAGTAAAAGTGAAACAGGCATACCTGTAATCATTATACATAATGAAATACCCTGGTTTCGTTACTCCCTTCTTATTTAAACTGCATCAGAACGCCGCAATCATTTTATAACCAGTACTAGTTTAGGCTTCAAAAAATGGGCTAAAATATTGAAAAAGCAGATCAGGGAGACGTGACTGACATGGCTTACTTTCACTTTGCCTGTTCAGACTCTGTTTATCCCCGTGCAATAAAGAAAGAGAGTTACTTACAACAATAGATGTTTCCGTGATCTAAAACCACAAGTTGATAATAATATGATCTCTCCCCCTACTTTGAGCTTACCATTATAATGCATTCTGAACCAGTGTCCATTCCTTTCATATGTTGTCACAAAGCTTATGGCATAGCGATGCAACATCCATTTTTATGCAAAGATGAGACAATATTAAACAGTGATGAATTCTTCTCCCTCCACTCCACTGACTGTTTATTGCTTTTTTACTGTGCCACAGTGAAAGTAAGAAATCAGACTGTATATGATCAAATGATCTTTATAGCAGCAATGCAAATACTAGTGTATATGCCCCTGCCATACTCTTATATCACTAGCTGAAAATAAATCCAACCTCTAATATTGTAGCAGCTCTGCGAATGAAAATAAAATGAACATATGAGCACGCAAAACACCCAGGAACCTTCAGTTGCCATAATCAAGTTCATGGAAGAGGGGCTCAATGAAGGAATCTATAAGTGGCCAAACAAAAGAGGACATAGAACCCATTGAAGTAAAATACATCTTCAGACTATTAGAGAATGCACCAGAACCAGCAGCAGGAGGACATCTTTTCCGTCTGGACTTAAAGAATTACTGACAACTTCAGCAGCAGTATTCAGTGAACAAAAGTAAATACTTGAGGACACTCTCCTCAGTATTTGCATTAATGTCAAGGTCTTCTAGAGGTGTTAAAATAAATAACTCATAAGTAATATATCATTTTTGCTTAAAAAGGTAGGCCAACGACAAATCAGAATCCGCAAATTTACCACCCATAACAGATACAAGAACCTGTAATTTTTAAAGTTTGGGTTAAATGCCATTTTAGACATTACCAGTGAATTTAGCATACAATTTTACGTTAGTATGCCAAGTTTCACTTTTATAGCCCCATTACTTTTGTCAAAACTCATGTTTTAGTAAAAATCTTCTCCGCGTTTTCCCCCCAAAAAAACAGGTCACTTATAATACTCATATAGAAGGAAAAAAATACCCCATTTTTGGAACGTTAATATCTCAATATCTCAAAAAGTATTTGACCAATCTGAAAAATTTAAAGAGCACAGTGCTTGTATCAATGAGCTCCATTCATATAACATATTGCTGAATGTTTGAGAAAAAAATTTAAATTCTCATGTGTAATGCTACTTTATGTCTTGTCTGTAGGGTTCCACTTATATGACATAAAGTCAGCTCCATGAAAGTGTGGTCTGTATAATTGCAACATTTCTGAAAACAAAATGTTGTACAGTAAAACCTGTCTTCTGGGGCCCCTGGGATGAGCAACCCACTCTGTTCTTCTCACATTTTTCTTATTCACTGACTGTTTTCTCATCGAAACTGACCTCTAATCAGTGGCTATCTCTGATTGCAAAGTGAGGACACTGCACACAAACCTTTTATTTTCTGTGATGTGTGACCACATAAACCCTATCCATTTTCAGGGTCAAATCATCATGTAGGCCTACATCATAGAGTGGAAATCATGCTGTGGCGATTATGACCATGTCTTGCATGTGCCTGTCACAGATACTGGTTACACAGTATTAGACCAACAAAGCCCCCATTGCCTGCTTATTATCGGCAGTGCTGTAATCGTGACTAGTGTAGCGGACACTGAGCAAATAAGCACAGTAAATAGTATATTTCACCGTAATGAGATGCCCATTTCATGCGTTGAGAAGCCGGAGTCTGGGGGAAAAATTATTGTCCACAGATGATATACAAGGTAGATGGGAAAGGCTGGTGGGTCTGACAAGTGTCTTGCTGACTGTCTTTTTTCATGCATATACCTAGCACAGATATATGAAGTAAATATGAGTGGCAGTACATATACAACATATTACATTTTGTGTATGTTAATTCAGTAATATTGTCAGCATTGCTGACTGTTGTCAATATCAGCTGTACCAGTCACAGAGTCCTTTCACATGTGTTTGAAACAAAATGAAAACTTGCTCAGTCATCAGTCATCTGTTGGTTGACCGAAGAAAAAAAAAGACCACACATACACATTAATCTTAGAAGAAAGAAAAGAAAGTCATGAAAAAACTTCTGTGACTAGGATTAAGCTGCAGTAAAATGTCGGCTGGTCTTCTTTGAATAGGTCAAATGGGACTTTAAGGTGTGAACGCACTAATTATGGTAAAAAAGAACTTGGAAAGCAAGCACCAACCTATAAAATGATCTAGTGTTTACTTGAAATGAACCATTCTGTTCATCTCCAACAGGTAACTTGTATACATCTCATGAAGTAATTAATATGGTGATACAGGTGTATGGATACCTTTCATCTGCACTATGAAAAGACCATCATTATAACACTAGGCATATAGCACTGAGATCTTGCTTTGCAAAATTTGCTATAGATCAGAATTCAGAATTTGATTTAGTATTTCCAAATATGGAACGGCCATTTTATTTCTTAATAGGGTTTTTTAATTCCTGTAGCTAGCAGTAAGCAAAAAGGATTTGAAACACAGCAGTTGATTTCAGTGAATCATTTTGTGCTTCTTTTGTTCTCTTTCAGTACTCAAAAGATGAAAAAAGGGCCTATTTTTACATCAAAGGCTTTGACATGGCAGAAAGCCTGCGCAGCATAAGCAGGCGTATCACCAAGCCAGATGGCCACAAACTTGTACTGCATGTTGAAGAAGCACGTAATCCACCTACTGACCTCACCATAGATGGAAATGCACTTGAAAAACTAAAGGTAGTTACTGCTAGAAAAAGATCTACTCCACTATATAATAGACTCCAGGATGTTAATGCTGAGCAGCACATTTCAAAAGGTTGAGCAGAGCCAATCTTTTCCTGTGGCTCAGTTAATCAAATTATAGATTCAGGATCAAGTCATAGTTCTAGTTGTTGTGAATTGCTTGGGAAGTGCAAAGTTACAAACATGGGCTGTGCATCACAACTTATGTGATACAAATTAAGTGGGGTTGCTTATGTTAGTTTCTGGGAAGTGAAGAAAGGTTAGCAGTAGTGGCATAGGCATATTTTTTGGAGGGGAAGGGCTTGAGCACTGAATTGATGTGATATTATGGATGCTAACTGGCAAATGAAGAGCCCTGACTTATGAGACATTCTACCAGTTCCAGTCACAAGGTAGGAAAATTATGGTGACTTGTGATAACTGTGATCCTGGAATCATTCTTTTAGCAGCAGTACCAACCTTTACCACAAACTTTCTCCCACTACAAATTGAAAAAGCTCAGTCCCATGATGGATCTTTGTGATTCCACCCATGAAAAGATCAAATGGAGCCAGTGTTTTCAAAATAAGGGTCAGCCCAATACTACTGGATGTATAATGAAGCAGTATTGCAGTACTGCAAATGATTTACAAGACACATTCAGATTGAAGACATTTACTCTGTGAGAATAAGTGAAGTTGGAAGAAAGAAAATCTGAATGGATGAGATGTGCAAAAATATAAAGCAAAGACTGAAACAGTAAGTCCATACAGTGAAGATGGAGAAAGATATGGATTGTTTCATGAGTCCTGATATATTGTGTATTGTATTATAAAGATAATTTTTGGCATTCTATGCATCACACAGATTCGAATGAGTGACCGTTATGATCCTGCAAGACAGTATCTGAATCTCAGTTCCTTGTTTAATGATGAAGGCCTCACTAAAGAGAACATCTTTCTACCCCTTAACCGATCTTCAACTATGGCTGCTGTGACCAAGATTATCAAAGAGAACATCCCAGAGGTAAGTGTTTATGTAAGTTATGTGTTTTGGACCCACCGTCTCAGAATGTATTGTGATATTCTATGATACATATAACTTGAGAGTGATATTTAATTTTGCAATGAGAAATTATCGCCGGAGTCTTGTAATATCAGTGAGGTGCCAACCTAGGATACTGAGGCTAGAACTATCTGGGGAAATACGAGATTCTGGTCAGAAGTTTTAGATGCCCACTGTCTTGTCTGGATGTTCAAATGAATACAGCCAAGCAAATACCCTTTGATGGAAAGCAATTTATGATACTCACTCGCCAGAATTTTTTTTTTCTTCATATATAGGTTTTTAAAACAGCCACTTTCATATCACAAAATTAAAAAAATGACAGCATTTCAATGGCAACTTTAAATAAATCCTCATATTTTTTTAACCTTTTTCCTGCTAATCTAAGCATGCTAAAAAGTAAAAAATAAAATTTAAAAAAGGCTATCTTTAAGAGTTTAGAAAATAATTCTCACGACCTCGTCACCCCCATTTCCTTAAAGATGACAATTGTATAAGACAGAAGACAATATCTGTTATGACATATCACTTAAGATTTATCACTTTGATTACTGTTTCCCATGCAGTTGGCAGGATTGGATGCCAGTAAAAATAAGTTACTCTCGCTGAGCCACCTGACTGACTTGACAAAGGCAGCACCAGGTGTTGTTTCCCTCAACCTGGGTGAGAATCACATCCGTTCCATTGATGAATTGGACAGACTGAAAGGCTGGACTAACATCACAGAGCTTGTCCTTGATGGCAATGATTTATGCAATAATTTTTCCAACCAGAGTGCTTACATCAGGTAAACATTGGTATCTTCACCACTGCTTCAGGCAAGTATCTGTCTCTTTGTCCATCAGAAATGATACTATTTGATGTCAGCTGTGACATGGAGATTCTCAGCTGAACAATTGATTGTGCAAGCTGAATAGCAGTTTTATCTGCCTACAGGTATCAAGACATGCTTGATGTGCCAGGATTACGGTTTGTATGTAAGCCTGGTGAGACAGATCTAAGTGGTATGTGCCCAGCCCCAAGGCAAATAGTGATAATGTGGATGTATAACTTTTAAGGGTCTTCAAGCATGAAAGCAGGGAAAGGCATAAGTTGAAGAATGGCTTTTACAATTTGCTGGATGGTAGCAAAAGTTTGTATTAGAAAGTTTTGAAAGCATTGGTTTATCTGCCGTGTGATATTAGATAGCTCAGATTGCATTCTGTGCTTCAGATTTATGCTTTGTGAGCTCCATGACTTTGTGTTTATTGTAAAACTCAATCTACAATGATATGCCCAAGAGCTCTGTTTCTGCAGTATTTCCAATGAATCTTGTTAAAATTTTGTCCCTGATGCCACTCCCAGTTATTGTTTATCTGTCTTAGCTAAGAGTTATTATAGAGAATTCTATTACAGTTTTGTTCCTTAATCCAGCTGCTGTATTTGTGTGTTAATCTAGGATAATTGAAATTATTTACAGTGTTTGACCATTGTCGGCATGTTTTGGGTGGAAAGAAAACTGAAAGACTATTCATTTCTTAAAATATGCATTGGACATGAGAAAATGCCTTTAGCTCTATAAATTTTCACAACAGGAAATCATGGAATCAGCTTGAAAAAGGAGAAGGCTCACTCTCCTGACCCATACAGGATAGTGATGTGCAGATGATATTTGTAGATCTTTTTTTATTTTACTGGACCTTTGTTCCAGTTTCTGAGAGTTAGGATGAGGTAAAGCATGGGTTTGCACTACAGAATTTGGAAACTTTTTTTCCAAGTTTTAGACTACTGCTGTTGTATCTGTCATTCACTTTAGATCAAGGGCTAAACTTCATATCTGGGGAAAAGTTTGTTTCCTTCATAGAGAATAGGGGATATAATTTTGTCATGATGAAGACACGAAAGAAGTTGTGCAAAAGAGAAAGAAAGTAAAACCCAAAAATTCCAAGGCTTACTTGGAATAACATAAAACGAGGCTATACTCACAAGTGCATTTGTTCCACACCAGGTGTCCCAGTTTTGATATTTCTTTTTTTAGTTCAGTCAACACTGAAACAATAATTGGATCCTCTCTCTTGCCTGTTACCCAAAGCATTTGGTCAGCATGACTTGACATCTGTAATGTAAAATTTCTCTTGAAGAAAAATATGGTGATGGAATAATACCTTTTCACTCCATGATGACATCTGAAGAGTGTAAAAGGATATGCTTGATCTGAGCACAATATATACTCAACCTGATAATCCTCACTGACAAGGCTCAGTGAAGGTTGTTTGAGTGAAGTTGTGCTTCAGCTGCCTGGATCAGGAAAGTAAGGTGAAGTGCTTCAACTGTCCATCGCTTCTACAGCATACCGCTATCCAGATTCCCTACACTGAGCTCTGCTCAGGCTGAGTGTAGGGTTATCTGGAACATGCTACATGGACAAGACTGGGCAAGACCTTCACATGAGTGCGCCAGTTTAGTCTGATGTCAAGCACTAAAGGTGCAAAGACATGAAATTGAGAAGGATGTCTGATGCTTGGCCATCTTGTGGTAACAAGGGCTAATATGGCAGCCATCAGTGACCATCTTGGACTTAATTTTTTCCAAAGATGTATCTGTACTCTTTTGGATATTTTATGCCTCCTTTAGCGAAAAAAATTGCCAGTGCTTGCTTTATCTTTGTAGCTGAAACACATATGATTTTGTTGGGTTGCACTAAGTTATGATACTGGACGTGGCCTTTCAACCTTGTTTATATAATCGGGATCTTTCTCTGTCTCCTTATCTCATTCATGTCAGTCCACTAAGAATTATCTTTTGTATTGCAAGTTCACTCTCAGGAAACTTAGTCAGTCTATTTTTTAATTTTTTTGAGTTTATGTCTTGTACTCGTAAAGTTCTCTTGCCATGTAATTGATGTCACATTTGCAACCTATCATTCCTCTTGATGTCACTGTGAGACATTCCTTGGTTTCAGTTTAAATTGGGAAATCAGTTGCGTCCAAGATGCTGCAAATGGAACATAATGAGATGTGATCCATCCACTGTTGCACTCAGAACTGGGACATCTATTGGAAATTTTGTCTGTGGAACAAATCTGAAATTCTGAAGGTGTCGATTCAGGATTTTGAGACAAGCAGAAAGATAGGATACCTTATCACAGATCTCTTCTGAGTTATCATTAATGACTCTGAAGAAAATAAAAAGATCATTATAATTCCTCAAATTGTTAAAATTTCATGCTCTACCTCTGCACATCTAAGGAGGGTATTTTTCTAATGTGATCTTCTCTGATGGAACTTCAGTCAAATCAAGGATGAGACCCTTGAGAAAACAACATCTGCCTATGCAGATTCACCTTTTGTAGGGCAAAGAGAGACAAGCTTCAGAGATCTGGGCATTTTTATGTCCACACATTCTGTTTACGCTTTAAAAAAAATATCCAGGCATTCTGCTTAAGCTTTTACAAAATGTCCTGACATTCTGTTTAAGCTTTTAGACTTTGTTTTTGTTTGTTATCTCACAGCTTCCAGTGCACTGGATGTGTCTCATTTATTATGTTAAAACAACCAGTTTCATTTAAACAGAGTAATTCAGAATAGGATCACCTGTTCAGAAAGAAAGACATTATTCAGCATGTAAACATGAACTCTTGAGCATATAATGTAGAATTGAATCACTTAATTGAGCTCCAATCAAAGCATAGATTTGGGATCAAACCAAGAACATCATACCATTATGTTAGGGTTACTTGTCCTGCATGCAGCATTTGAAATTGCAGACTTAACTCAATGCCATTGGTTTATTAGAGGGAGTCAGTTTGTGGGATATTATTGAAGGGATAAGCATAGCATGTATTAAAATAGTTTTTGAATGTTTCCGAGTTTTTCTTTCCTGAGTATTTAGCTTGTGTTCAACTTGGCTTCTTTGTTCACTGTTGCAAGTAATCATACATTTTCTTTGTCTCACTGTACCAGTGCTGTACGAAAAAAGTTTCCAAAAGTTTTGAAGCTGGTAAGTAAACCTAGGTTTATTCATCATCCAACATCTCAACAAGGCAAGCAACATCAACAGTATTCATGTACCTTGTCTAAGTATCTACATATCTTTAAATTGTGTTACTGCATATGTTTTATTTTAATCAGCTGGAAGGCAGCTCCTTTGTTTTGGCCACAAGAAAATGTATCATTGATGATTGGTTCAAATAGGGACAATTCATATGAGAGAGATTTCTGTGCAATTAAATCTATAAATTGTATTATTTATGCAAACAAAAGAGGATTTATTATACGAAAGAAATATTCAGCACAATAAATCAGGCTTTAGTGAGGAAGACATGCTATGATTGAGTTCAGACTTATTTAAACAGGCTGTCTGACTTTTATTCACCATACAATTTCCCCCACTGTTGTCAGGATGGACAGGACCTTCCTCCTCCAATAACCTTCGACCTGGAGGCCACTACAGCCATCCCTCCTTCCAAGGTAAAGTATTTTCATGGAGAATGAGAAAGATTATGTGTCAATATCCAGTGTGAAGATCTAGTGAGGAGTAAAATGTGATGAACATCATGTTTTCAGATGACATGTTTGGGTCTAAGTGTGACAGGATAAACTCTGTTTTAGTGACATATTGAAACAATTTTTGTTTTGTTTGTTATTACAGTTTTTCCACCAGTGCTTCCCATTCTCCTCATTTTGTTGCAAGAGAACACTCAAGTGATAAGTTTTATAAGCGGTTTTTGTTGTTTGCCTGTTTCTCATCATCTCATCACAAAATTGTGACATTAGAAGAATAAAGCAAAGAATGAGATAGTGTAATGTTTTTCCTGATTTTAATACTGTTTATAAGGTGGAATAATGTAAAGTGCTTATAACAAATTAAAGGGAACAAGACAAATCTTTTTGTAGAGGGGTATTTTCCATTAAAGGGAGTGCTATTTAATCTCCAGTTCATTAAAAGGAAACAATAGAGAATGAATAATATGAATGCCCAAATTACCATCACCAGACTAAGTTCCACACTAAAATTTACCTCATCTTTTTTACCTCCTCTTTCTGTGTTTTCTCTCTATATGGCCGTGAGTCAGTCTTGCAGTTAAAATGTACCATATATTATCACTTCAGTACACATGCACAAGATACTTTGTCTGAGCTTTCCTGAACAAGAGTTACCAACAAACATGTTTTCTGCTTTTATTTTCTGGTTGCTTAAAGAATAAACATTTCCTTTTTCACAGGGCAGTTACTTTGTCAATGATGAAGTGAAGAACCTTGTTGTGAGATTCATTGAAGAATTCTACTCAATCTATGATACAGACAGAAGAAAGGATCTGATGCCAGCATATCATGAGAATGTTAGTGACCCCTTTGTTTTTATAACTTGATAGTACAACCACATCTTGAGTCTCAGGGGTTGCTGGGATATAAGAAAGACCCACATACACATCAGATTTTACATGTTTTCTTTGTTACTTTGCATGAAAAGTTAAAATTTCCACACTGAAACTGGAGTACAAATTCCATGCAATATAAAGTTTACAACATAGTTGTATTGAGGAATGAATACAATCAATGCAAAGCCCCAGTTTGATTCATTATGGTGATCCATTTACAAGTGACCATCACAATTTACGGGAATTGCCAAAAACGGTTGCATTTCATTATCGGTTAATAAGCTCCTCAGCTTGAGTTGTATGGATTGTTTTAAAAGCATTTTCACATATTTTCATTACTAGTCTCAATTTACTGGGGAGGTATGCCTCATACCACTTACTGAAATCTTCCAGATTCATAGAGAGTGTTAAAACAGTGTTGTGTGGTATGGTCCTTACATCTTTTTGGGCTGATAATGTGTTATCTCTAAATGGGTATGTTTAAATGTCTTACATATTTAGCTGTTGTTCCTTGCTGATATGCCCTTTCTGATTTATTGACAGGCCCAGTTTTCATATTTTGTGGCAAAAAATCCAATCACAGACAGGTATGGTGGAATTTTATAGTTATTCTATGATTCTTCTGAGTAATATCATTTGTGAGATCAACTATGGTGCTACTTCTGTCATGTAGAATGACTTGAACACTTTGTAGTTTGTTGTGGGAATTTGTGTATGGCAGTCTTCACGGAACCTTAATAGGTACATAAAATATATTATCCTTTTTCATCCTCCTAAAGGCAGTCATATATTGTTGCGGTTACATTTGAAGAACATAGTTATACTTCAGCACCTTCAAGTTTTCAAACAACACAATATGAATGTGTCTGCAGTGGGTATACATAATATAATGCATTCCAATCTGGGTGTGTTTGCCATGGGTATGCATTGTAATGTACTGCAAACTCTCACACTGCTAACATTTATTCTTTGGAAAAACTTTAAGTCCAGAGTATATAAGGGTTTGAAATCTTTGTTCTTGTGTGTTTATCTTTGAAGTACATGTTAATCTGGTTTTTCAGACAATTGGGATTTAACCAGTACATAGATGAAAGTCGGAATCTGAAAAAAATTGGACATTATGATTCAGGTAAGCAGGTTGATGTGCATGAAACATATAGATAAACTTGTAGTTACTAGTTCTGTGTTTTTATTTTGAGGAGAGAAGCGCATTTCTAGTTATGAGGCATCAGTTTAAAGATTTTTGAATGCATTGTGAACTAATAGCCAGATATGATCTGAAGAGTATCATAGCCAGTGTGTATTAAGAAGAACATGCAGCATTCAGACAGATGTATGTCAACTGCGTTGTTACTTAAGAGATATAACTATGAATATAACCACTGATGTTTGTATATCTCTCTTTCACTGATCTTTGTTGCCTACAGATAAACTTGCCAAGAAAATCAAAACTGGGGTGCTCCAGGTTGTGTCCTGCTTAGAGTCAATGCCCAAAACTACACATGATGTGAATTCCTTCAAGGTGGATGTCAGCCTAGCTGTGGTATGTCTGTCTTTATATGTAGCTATGGCTGTAGATTTTTGCTTGGAAAGGGTGGTGGGAGTATAAGGCGTGGTGGAATAGAGTATGAGGATTTAGTGAAAGAGTAGAGTATGTAATTTTTTATGATTCAGTGTTAACGAATTTCACAGTTTACCTAGAAGGAATATGTTAGGAGTGAGGTGATAGTGGTGTTATGTGTTTTAAATAAGTGGTATTTGTACTAAACAAGTTTACAAAGTGTCCAAGCTTCAATTTTCATATATCGTCTTTCCTGCTTTCAGCCAACGTTGCTGTGCTTTGTCCTCCATGGGGTGTTCAAAGAAAGTAAGTTAGATTTTACATTACTAAACAGCTACAATTGTATTGGCAGTAGTAATGATACCTTTGGTTGGTAGAATAGTCGGCGAGCAGGAGGAGTCAACAGGTGAAGATAGAATGACCCATTCCTACTTTATCAAGCACTAATCAGGGATGACAGTTTCCAACTAAAACTGGTTTCTGGCTTTTTTGGGGGTTTGAAAGTTCCAGGCACTTGCCAGTATTACTGGTCAGCGGTGTGCCAGTCAGCTGGTGATCCCCACTGCCTTATCACACTTCACAATCAATATTAAAATGGTGAAAAAAAGAGTAGACACTGGCCACCTATGAGCAAAAAGAACTGGAAATAGACCTGAGTGCACAAGCATTATGACCATTTGTTTGTGTTTACTTCCGAATGGTCTAACACTTGTGATAAGCCTAATGTCTTCAAGTGACAGCAGTTGAATTGAAGTGTTTTGGATCTCAGTTTTCACCATACCTGTCATTTGACAATGTATGACGTTACTACTTCCCTGGTATTCTGTTAACAATAGACACTGGGTTCAAAAGCAGAAAGAGTAACAGTCCTACTTTTGCTTTCAAAAGGCTGGCTAAGAACATAAACAACACATTATGTGGACATCTCTAGAGGAACCAGGCTCAGGGGCATAGCTTTCAGGGTATTATCAGAGAGGCAAGGCAATATCCAGAGATTCTTCCATCTTTTTGCTGATTTAGGGTTAGGGGTAATGATAGGCTTAGTGAGGAAATGGCGCCACTGGATATTGGGACTGTCCCCTTTGGATATTATCATTATCTAGGATCTCTCTCATATGTGTTTTCTCTTTCTAACCCTGCACTGAGTTAGAGAGTCCCTGAATTTTTCCAAAAAAAAAATGAGAAGATCTGATGGTTTTTGTGAAAAGTGTGCAACAGTGGGACCATGGGCCATACAAAGCATTGCACAGGTTAGGTTCTGTATAAAGTTCAGGCTTTGTTTTCAAATCCTGTTGGCATCCCTGACTGATATATAATTGGAGGTGCACTGGGAGTAGAGATGGGATAAGGGAAATTAAGTCCATGATGATGTAGGAGCTCAATAACATGGTCAGTATTTGCTTACCATGTTGATTGTTAAGCTTGCATGAAGCATGCAAATTTAAGGGGGTAGAATTGGTAGTTTTGTGTTTTGTACATTTGTTGGTCTCAAAATGAAAGGTTTCTCTGTGAACATTTCTCTGCAGCTGACAACCGTGGAGACAGACCTCCCATTCGAACCTTCAGCCGAACATTTATCACTGTGCCATCAGGACCAGGGTAAGCATGCTTTCAAGAGAAGAAAGGCTTCATAGAGAAGTTAGGCAAAAAGTTGGCTTAATGTAGAATTGTTTGCTGGGATCAGAGTATTCACTTTCCAGAACTCAGGATCCAGTCATCTGTTATAAATTAGAAAAGGTAATCTTTGTAATGTTATTTTGTTTTCTCTTCCTTTTATATATTATGTTCACAGTTTAAATTAGCACTGAGAAGGCTGAAGTTTGCACTGGGCTTTTTCGTGCACAAAGGCTTTAATATTGTATCATAGATCCATGTTGGCCTTGTCTTCCTATGTTATTGTGCAGAGATGGCAAAATGCCAACAATTTTGGAAAACCGAAAATTCTGATGACAAAAATAAACATTTCAATATGCTAATTTTTTTGTTGTTTTTTTTAACACACAAAGAAGTCGAACAAATGACAAAGCAACTTCAATATTGAACAGAGATCCCTTAAACTCTAATACTCTGTCATTAGAGAGGTAATTAGCATGATGGATGCTCTAGGTCATTCACATATAGGATGTAGAAGTGCACCTGGAAAGAACATTGCAGTGCTATTCGGGGATGTATCAGTATATTTGAGAGCTGTGTGTAACAAAGTGAAAGGACATGCATGTATGTCATTTCTGCAAGAAGAGCCTGGCTGCAAAATTAAGAATGTGATATTACTGTCCGGCTAATAAAATTTAAACTGTTGCTTTTTCATCCTCAGAATGGTTATTATCAATGACATGTTATCTATCTCCAATGCCAGCTTTGAACAGCAGAAGGTAAGTTTTCTGTTACTGTATTCAGTTAAGTTTTAATAGCTGGTTTATGAACTGTTTGCCTGTAAGAAGCTTTCAACAGAAATATTTCAAGGTGAAACAAATTGAAACGAGTAAGACATCACAATCTTGAATCTCAGGTACTCAAAAACCTACTTACCCGTAATACTTGTCCTTTGTCCCATCATCCCATGAGGGGTAGTAAAATTTTTGAAAATATTTGAAAAACAAAGAAAGATGTCGCATTTTTTATAAACAAACTAACAGAGGAACAACAAAGAAATGTCAGTTGTTAATAGAGACTTATGTATTAATCATAGTGTCTGAAACTTTTGCCATCAACTGCTGCCAGTTCTGTCCATGCATTGGCAATCAAATTACTTTCAAGACTTGCAGATCGAACAGATTTGTATCCTGAAATTAGAGTGTATGGTGTCTTTATTATTGTAAGAGATCATTGTATATTTAACTACAAGAATGAATGTAAGAAAAGATCCTGGTTTTTATCTTCAGTTGTCTCCTTTAGCTTCCAGTTTGCAACAAAGGATGCATTTGGTGTTACTCACACATTTATGAAAAAAATTGGCTGAACTTTGGTGATGATGTTCATAATTTTTTGTTTGCTTTTTAGAATGCATTCAAATCAGCAGCCCCAACTCCGTCCTCCAGCCCTGCATCCAGTACTCAAGCTGTTCCTGGGCCAAGCCTCCCCGCAGTTGCCACCCCTGCAATCACACCTGAACAAATGCAGATGGTGGAGAGCTTCGTAACCCAGTCTGGCATGAATACAGAATTTTCCCTCAAGTATGCCACACTTTTTATTGTTCAGATTGTCAGCTGCTAAGTGCTGGAGGCTCTTGATTTCATATTTTCTGACTGAAAATTTCAAATAAATTTTGTCTCCAAAAAAATGGTTTGTTTTCAAGTGTGTTAATTTGTCCAGGGAAAGTCACTCTAGAAGTTTTTGGTGGCCTTGAAGCTTTCCAGATATCTGTGTACATCTCATGTTGAATAAGGAATTATGGCAATGCAGGAAGTTTTATCAATTAACAGGAATTTTAGCAGGTCTGCTGTCCCTAGATCATGTCTCTGTTTTTCTTATTCCAAATTTCATGTAACCTGTAAAACAAAATCTGCATTAGCCTGTGAATCGCACATAATGTATAAAAAATACTAAATTGAGATGCACAAAAGCTAGGAGACAAAGATAACCTGCAGAGGTTTGGTTCCCAGAAATGCTCAATCCATAAGTCTTTCATCTTCCTTTGCCTAGAGTAATATGTATTTTGAATTTTGTAGTATTACTGATGATGACTTTGGTTAAAAAATGCACTTTTCTGTCATGGTAGAAAATATGTTATCTGTCATGGAATTTCATTTCAGGTGTTTGCAAGAGAATGCTTGGGACTATCAACGTGCAGGACAAAATTTTACAGAACTGAATGTGAGTAATGTTTCTGTCTATGATGTGGACGTGTTTATTCTCAGAGGCAGATATCAGATATCAATTATACACTCAACCATGCTTATTAAGAAAACCAGTGGTTGTGAAATATATGGTGAATCCTGATAGTTGTGTATTTATTTTAAAATTTCATTACAGAATTAGCATAGCATATGTCTGAAAAAACTCTCTGCCGTGAAGCTGTGTTGAGTTTCCCTTCATTATAAGTTTTTAGATTACGACGTATACATGCTCTTTCACTTTTAATAAATTAGTGCACCCTTCTCCCCCCAAGAAGATCCCCTCACCCCTGGCTTGCTTATAATATATAATAAAAGACTTTTTCAAGCAGTTGCAGAGCATCATAATGAATTATTAACAGTGTAATTGTTGGGTTATTGTTGTGAAGTTCCATGTAACATATTTTGTAACTAGAGACATATGTAACGACAGTGAATAAAAAGCATGAAACAAAAAAAATCTGAATTTTGGATCAAAAAGTCTTCCTGAGAATAATGCTACAGAGAGAAGACAAAGTAATAAAATGTAATTGAAAGCATATAGGCAGAAGTCAGGCTAAGAGCGTGGCTTTATATTGGTGCCGATGACTGAAAATGGATCATATGTGTGAATGACCAAATGAAAACTTGTGATACATTCATAGTTAAAAAAGTACAAAAGAGTTTGAAGGATGCTCAAAAATAGAATGAAATGCTACAAGTGAAAAGGGGAATAAAATATTGTGAAAGAAATCAGAAGGGGGAAAGGGGGCTGCAAGATAAAATTACTGTTAGACATTAATTTCATTGGGTATAGAGGCATTCAATAAAGATTTTCTCCACTAATATTCTATTAGTGGGGTCCCTGTAGCTCTGCCACATAGCCCTTACTGTCATGATATTTGTGCTATGGCCATTCAGAACATTGAAACTCCTCGGTTTTTTTTTTTAAGCCCAAAATATTCACAGATTTTGTAAGATAGATCTAATGATTACACATTATTGAAAAGAGAGGATAAACAGAATAAGCTTTATCTATGAACAAGATGTAGGCTTAAGCTCCATAGTTATCAATAGTTTCATGAAGTTTTAATTCTAACACCTAACAGAAGAGGGAGGTTCTTGTGCTGATGAAATTTCCTTTGTTAGTGATATGCATTAATAACTTGCTTTATTATGATGGTGTGTAAATATTCAGTAAAAAAATTTGCAATAAAACTGCGCATGAGAAACATTCAAATTCTTAATGATGGTGTTAATGCCCTCTTATGTTTCCTCTTTTCTTATACATAAAATAATAAAAGGAAAACTTTTCCTCTACATAAGTTGCATCCCTTGTGGCTCTTCCTTGCCATGTTTGCTTGATACCAAGAGTTTCATTATGATCATGCTGAGTGTACATTTTTCACATACATAGGCATCCCAAGTAGCCTTCAAACTTAGTTCAATGAAGCTTAATCAGCAGTTGAAATGCAGAAAACTGGGGGAAAATGGTAAAAAAGTCATTGCTGTGTAATTCATTCCTTTTTTAAAAATCTTAACATCCAAGTGAAGGTCTAAGGAGAAAGGGATACATCTATAGAGCAGAGATATAGCCAGTTCAAATGTTCAGATGAAGTAGTTATTGATGTATTAGACTCTTGCTTCATAATTTGTCAACAGAGCCAAGGCAAGATTCCTCCAGAAGCATTTGTGAAAAGCTGATCTCCAATATACTCATGCCAGGGCAGTGATAGATGTGAAGTTCTGCTCCCAGCACTGGAAACATGAACGGGATTGAACTGTTCACATCCTACTGATTCAGATGTTTAGTGTTAGTGAATGCTTGTACTGAGCAAAAGTTATACAGGGTGCTTGTTACAAAATATTTAATCTGCTGCAGCTAAGTAAATTATTAGAAAAGACTGGAGAGATTGGTTTGCTTAACAAAAGTAATTGCAATTATGTCCAGTGATCTGGTGAAATGTTTCATTAGACTTTTATATCTATAGACTTTGTGACAGAACTCCTTGAGTTTTTTAGCAGTAGTTAACATGTTTTGAGGTATTTTCTATTTGACTGGTGGAAAGTTTCTGCCCAGTACATTTAATTTTCAAAGGAAAGTGGATATTCATGCCTGTGTATTTTGTATCCGGTTTTCCATTATTTCATATCTCTGTAGAGAATGTATGATCTAGTCTGAACAGGAAGACTGTCTTTATCATTCCATTAGGTGGCGTTAGTTAAACTTTTGCATAACAGTGTCTGTGCACTCGAAATCTGGAAGGAATATATGTGGTAAATAACTTACTGGTAATTCCTTTTGTTACATTTTATATTTTAGTAAGAAATGTACTTTTTTTTCAGTTCTTTAAAAGTCAGTTCAGATATGTTGTGATTGTTGATCCAGATCAACTGCATATTTAAGTGATGCTCACTTACTACAAGCCAATCTAAGGTTTTTATTTAATTTTGTACAATTTTTCCTGTTAAATCATATCATTTCATTTTGCTGGTTTTTTTGTTTTTTTTAAAACTTTGGCTGTTTAAAAAAATTGTTCCAGTTGACATTGTTTTATCATCATCCTCATTTCATTTGAGTGGTAGGTTTGTTTATTTTTGCGAGCCCTAGTGCAGGCAATAGTTGAATGAATACATTATGTATTTGTGATCTACACAGTCATTCCTTTGTAATCTTAAGTTTTTATGAAGTAAATGTTAAATCCTTTCATTTGACGTGATGTGAGGATGTAAAAAATTTAATGCTAGTCACAGTTTGCTTCCATTGTACTTGTGAATGAACACCTAGTTATACCAGTATGCTAAATTTTCCATGGGCCACCACAAGAACTGAAGAAAGTAGTAGATTACATTCAGGGAAGAGCTCTATTGCTGTAGTCAGATATGAGTGTAAGAGAGTGGAAAGGACAGTAAGCTGACTGAGAAAGGCTATCTGATATAGTATCAAATACAAGTCAGCCTGTCATTTGAATCCCATCCCCAGATCATATACTGTAGAAGGGAGTTCTATGAAGACCTATATAAATGTTTTCAGAAATGTATAATATGACATAATAATTCAGTAGGACTCCAAGGATGTTATTGAAGAGGAGACTGAGAATTTTGTTTGCTTTTACAGACATGTGCGGTAGGAGTTGTTTTATTTGGTAGACCATATGAAATAGCAAATATTTTACCTGAGGGAAGTGATTAGAAGGAGTGAAAGTAGTGTTTCTCTTACTCAGCTGGAATGGAAGATGATACCTGAAATATATCTGTTGTTGTATGTGAGGGCTTGTTGTTTTATGGAAAATAAGACAAATACTGCTTACTTTGAAACATTCTCGATATTATAATTTCTTGAGCACTAATATTAAATCACCCAGTTTTAACAGAATTTTTTTCATGATGTATATAATTTCATCTTTGTGACTGAGATTTTGCAAGGACTGTATGACCAGTCCTATGTCAGAATTCTGTGTCAGAATATTATATGGCTAGCTAATTTGATTATCTCTCCTTCATCTGAATTTCAGGGCCTGTTGAAAATTACTCCAGTATTTGTGGCTATGATGGTTTGTTCTTAGGTGTAAGTGTCAAATGTCACTGTCATTGTCAAGAAATCTTCATATGTTCCAATAGAATAGAAGAGCCCTGTTTTGTTTTTGTTGTTTTTTTTAATTGACTGCAGCAATCAAGTCATCCTCTTATTTAAAAAAAATATGCATTCAGGAATGATGAGAGTTGTTGGGGGAATATTTTGTAATTAGCTTTTGTTTTTGTAAATTTTTTGTACATATTTTATTGTTTGGTTTATGCCCCCTATCATCCTATGCCTGCAAGTTTATTGTTAAATGCAGTCGGTTAAAACCACAAAATGTGTACATTATACAATAGAACCTCAGTATAAAGTATGCCACGGTGCATCGAAAAAAGTATTATTGAGTATACTTAATAATTGAGGTTCACCTGATTAATGATACAGAAATATTGAATCTGTGCTTGTGAAATTCATACTCAGTAACACAGTATGCTTATGAAATTATTACTTCATTTTGAGGTTCCACCATATATATTTGCTGTCATTTTTTGTTATAATCTGAGGCCAACAGTTTATGTACATTTAAACGTTAATAATGATAGTGTCATAATCTTTAGGAAATATGGTTTCAGATTCTCAAGTACAGTGTATAATTTAGACCTGAAAATTGTCTAGGAATACTTCCTCAGCATTGATCATACCATAGTGCATTATTGCAAGGGTGGGGTAAGGTTGTGAAAAGAATGAAGAAAATGGTAGAGGAGAAAAGAGGGGAGGGTGCAGCACTTGACTTGTTTATGTTTTTGATGATCAAGCTGAAGTTATCCAACAGGAGGATGTTGCAAATTGATTTATTTATGTATTTTGATTCAATAAAATGCTTATATTTGATTCAGATCTTGTGTTTTGTGTTTTTGTTTTTGTTTGTTTTTCTTTGTTGTGTATTTTGAAAAACATTCATGTAACAAAATAATATACAATTCGGTAAAAGAAGGATATTTAAATGTCCTTGTGTGAGACTGGTGAATCTTTGGACTATTTGTCTCCTTGTTATGTTTCTCTGGTGAAGTCAGTTTGTATTCATGATTAATATGGCATTTTTCTTACAACAGTCAAAATGCAAGTGGTCTGTCAGTCATTCATAATTCTTATTACCTCATGAGGAAACAAATTTCTTTCTCTCACTTCTTTCCCCTACTCCAAGATGTTTTTTGGGTTAGAGTTTGTCAGTATCAAAAAGGATCATTGGAGACAAGAATGATGAACAGTTGGAGGATGGGGATGATGGAGTGCAGCCATTTGAAAGGGGGGAAAAGTGAAGACAGAAGCAGAACTGTGTGGTATATTGTACTGAGCAGGTGTTGATATCAAGTATTGTTTAGGATATCAAATACCAGCGAGTATCTGTTGTATTGAGCATTCTGATGTTTTTCTTTCCTGTCTAATATTTGAAGGATTCATGACTTGTTACAGCTTGGGAGGGGATTTTCTGTTTCCAGACAGCACTGTAAGTATTTTTTTCTGCTGTTTTCCAGCATAACAGATGTGTGGATAGTAATTATGCACAATTTTGCACCAAGTGGCAAGACGGAGACCAGCTGACATTAACTTAAATCATTTAATTTCATTTGGACTATCATTAATTTGCACTGGTCTTTTGAAAATGAAAGGATTAAATAGAACATTGTAGTCCTGTTCTTAAATGTCTAAATAATATGGCTTCATCATCTTTAATTGGCCACTTTGAGCCCTTCGTACCATCTTGGCGTCTGAGACTAGGTGATCATTATCTCAGCAGAACTTCAGCTAAATTGAGACATGTTTTTCAGTACTGGTGCACCTATAGATCAGAATTTGCTCAGGTAATCAGGTAAAACTGAACTTTAAATTCAGACCTGTTAAAACCCATCTTTTCAAAAAATATTTATAGCACAGGCAGGAAGCATTAGACTATTATGTTTGTGAGCATGTGTGAGTGTTTGTGTTGGGAAGGGGAGGNGGGGGGGGGGATAATTGCATGTGTGAGAGAAAGAGTGAAGTTCAGGAGAAAGGAAGAGAAAGGGGGTGGGGAACGTTGTGAAAGAAGATTATGGTTGTTGACGAGATCTTGAGGCCCAATTCTCTCTCTCTCTCTCTCTCGATCTGTCTCTGTGTGTGCGTGTTTGTTTGTTTGTTTGTTCTCACTTTAAAGCACATAGAACACATGGTAAACATAATATATATAATGTAATGCACCTAGGATTTCGACCAGACGGGACAGTCTACAATGATTTGTTTCAGTCTGTTTTTGATACCCATGGCTTAAGTTAAAGTTTTGTAATTGTCATTCGAGTGCTGGGCGATTTATATAAGTAATCGCAAGTAAACAGTGAGTCACAGAGGGCTGACTTTTCAGAGGTATTGCTGGTGGACCCTTAGGTTCTATAAACCATAATATATCTCAGACAATGTCTGTCAGAGGCATCACTCAAGCAGGCAGCATACCCTTAAAATAATAGCACTTAGAGTCTCCGTTTGATATCGATACAAGATTTAATTTCAAGGCATCTATTATGACTTTTGTTTGATCTAACTTTTTAAGTTTCCATTATTTACAACACTGACTACTGACGCAGCACAGCTGATGTGATAGGTTAGGGAAGGATGCACTTGCTAAGGGCATACCCATTTCAGGCGCATGCTGAGTGAAAAGGTGACTGCAGCAGGGTTAGGGGCAAGGGTAGAGAAGAGAAATTGCTATTTTAGGAGAATTCATTGGTGTGGATCAAGGTCCAGACATTAATATCTACTCTAGTCTAGATAGGAACTTTTTTCTAAAGCCAAGGTATGCTTTCCTTTATAGACACGGGCCAAATAATAACAACATGCAAGTATCAATTGCTGGCTGGCAACATGAAAAAACAAAAAAAAGATAAGAATGACAGTTAGTTATTGTGGGGGTTTCACCGGTGAATACCAGTGGTTGTCTTTCTGAGACTAATAATTCAGTGTTGTTCTTTTCTCTCTGCCACAGTATCTTCTAAAGCTTTTTTGAACAGCACTGTGCTATATATGTGCACAGTAAATATGTATCAAACTGATGATTACCACTGCCAAAGGTTTTATGTTTTTAATGTGTGATTTTGTTTGTGGATTTTGTTTATTAGTTTTTGATTTTGGTTGTTTGTGAATGAGAGAACTGAGAATCTTATTAATCTATTTGTATCAAATGAAAGGTAGACCTGGGTGGGATAGGAAACAGTTACATTTTGGTATATGTTTGCGCAAAACATGTATTTTGGCAGGCAGGTTATGTAATACTTTTGAAAGGTTTTTCTAAGATAACTTCAAGAGTTTCTCTGCAATCATCATAAAACTCAGAAGAAAGGTTATACTGGGCTTAAAATATAGTAGTTTAAGTGCTTAATGAAAATACATCACATTGAAAGGATGTATCTCTCAATGCCTTTTTACAGTGTAACAAAACAACTTAAAGGTGTATAGTGTTAAAGCACGAGACTTTGTTGAAACACTGATTCAAGTCTGGAATTGAAATGGTTATGTTTTTATGTTCCTATGTATCACAGAATAAGTTCTTTCACCTTTGCTGTTATGTGTAATAAAACCATTATTAACCGAGTGAGTGTTTATTAACACCACTCACTTTACTATGAGAAGGGAGTTTAAAAACTGTACCAACAGTCCTGCAGGAAAGTTAACAGTAGCCAGAAGTGATTTTGATATAAAGAAAGTGCTAATTTAACAGAATATGCCAGTGATAATAGATAATAAGAGAGTAAAATTGTTTCCTTATTCAGGAAGGCAGTTTAATAACTAATTGTGATAACGGATAAAATAAAATGGAGCAATTCTAGTGCATAACAGTTTTACCAGTACAGTATTGATGTAGTCTGTACTAAGAGATGAAATTAATAATATAGTAGTGATAAGCTTGTGTTAAATGTTATAAATTACTTTTTATCCAAGCCTGATCGCTCCAACCATTTCAGCTTCCACCCCATGTAAGACACGTCTCATTCCAACATGTATCAGTGAGAGCATCTCGTGAAAGCATCTCATTTGATCCAGTAAAGACTAGAGACTGAGGGTCTGATCATTCACACCTCCGACACACTTGCATAATATGACCCTTGGGCTGTCCCTTATTTGTCCACCTAGTTCTCCTTTCTTGCTGCTCTCTGCTCCCCACTTCCCCATGTTATATTTACTACATGTGCATTTCTTGGTTACAGTTCAGATAATTTTGTTTTGATGTTTTTCTGACTCAGGCTCAAGGCACATCCCTCCCTGAAGCTGGTATGTGGGTATTTGGGTATGGATCACTGATTTGGAAGGTGGACTTTCCTTATGAAAAAAAAGTAACCGGATACATCCGTGGATACTGCAGGCGCTTCTGGCAGGGCAGTGAGGACCATCGTGGTGTGCCCGGGAAGGTAACCTTTCAATAAGATCATGATGTCATGGAGAATGGACAATAAAAAGTGATACTTGCACATTTGCTGGTCAGATTAGAAAGTCTGTGTATAATTATTTGGTAAGAGGATATAGTGCGCTGTTGATTAAATTAGAACAAGGTAGAAAATGCACATTTCTTTCATGGTGAAAGTCAAGTCTCCCTTTCATTACTCTTTTAGACGTCATGTATCTGAGCCTGTCATTATAATGAGGATGTCATCATTTTCTTTCATGGCTGTATCATCAACATAAACTGGGGATCAACATAAACATCAAATCTAATTTCAAGATGTTAAGAGTGTCCTTATAGCTTCCTTACCAGAGTATGTGCCAGTGATTAAACTTTAATACTTGTTATACATTTTCTGCTTTCATTATTTTGCAGCCTGGTCGTGTTGCTACTCTAGTACCATCTGAAGATGATGAGGTAGGTGTATTTAAACTCTTTTTACATATTTTTTATGGGAGAAGGTCTCAGTTTGAAGAGGGCTGTTTAGGTTTTCTTTTTGTTAAGTGATGAAATTCAGTATACAAAGCACATTGTGGGATTTGGGAAGTTAGTACATTTGGGGGAGGAGGAGGGAATGAAGAGATGGGGGCAGAGATACTGTTTATTATTATACTTCTGTGTGCACATGATAACACAAGATAGGAAAAGGACCAGTGTAACAGCTGATACTGACAGTTATAATGCTGTCAAGCAATGGATAAAATCTAATTGGAGCCAGATAGGAGTCAGATAAGATTTGTGTGTTGACATGTCCCTGAAGTGGTAGCTTGCTGCAGATGTTGCCAGTGGCTTCTAGAATCTGCTTATCCCAGAAGGGCATTGTAGATGCAAATGGAATGAGAAGTTATTGATTGCTGCATGCAATCATAGAAGTTGTGCCTTTTATAATACTCTTGTTCTTTTCTAAGTCATCTGTTCTTTACTGTTAAGTTGTCAGTACAATAGTTGCTTAGCTTAAGCTAGGCTAGAAGATACGCTTTGTTTAAGGAGTGCACCTGGAGGCCATTGTCCCACAAAATGTTATAGTACTTTATGACAAGCTGGTGATGGCTTTTGGAAGCCAACTTTGAATTTCAGTTTCTTTGGTTGTTGTTTTTTTTCGGCTTTATGCATGATTGCCTATACAATATTGGTTTTTTTTGTCTTTATTAGGAAACAGTGTGGGGTATTGCCTACAAGATCCCAGGTCCTCAAATCAGTGAAGTTACAAGTCATCTTGACTACCGAGAAAAAGGGGGCTACAAGCAGGCGGAGGTTACCTTTCACCCAATCGATGCTGATGAAAAGCCATTTCAGTTGACACTGTACATTGGGACAGAGGACAACCCCTTTTACTTGGGTCCTGCACCATTAGAGGAAATGGCGAAACAAATATTTCACTCAGTGGGTCCCAGTGGTCGCAATAAAGACTACATCTTCAACTTAGCTGAAGCCTTGAGGAAGATTGCGCCTCAAGCTGAGGACCGGCACTTATTTGCATTAGAGCAGGAACTTTTGCGATTGGAATATGAGGAGATGAACACTGACCATTCACTATCTTGATATAAGACACGTATCTAAATAAGCAATTATTTCAGGGGACAAAATAAGATTAATAGCATAATTATGGTGCAAACATTATATTGATCAGAATGTCGTTCTTGTTTCTGAACTGTAGGATTTTGCTAGGAATTTGTTTAGAAAGTGCTTGTTTGACATAGCTAATATACTTAAAGAGCAAAATGTTTGCATCATCACATTCTTTTGCATGGGAAGCTTAGATCTGATCCTTCAGTTAATCTGGTCCAGTTCTGGGACTAGTTACTTTGGTCTTGGATTTCACAGCACTTTTTTATCCTGTCCAGCCTTGGTTTTAACAGGGTATTTCACTCTTCTTCTTTGTAAGAAGGGTTTCAAATGAAATGAAATGAACTTCATTGATGTGAATGTAGGTTTGCATCAAACTTTATATAACTTGAATTTCTTAATGATGATTCACTAAAAGTTTGCATTTATTACTTAAGTTTCGTATATATATCTGCTTTTGGAGCCGGAAGTTAGTGAATGCTTGAAAAAAATATTAGACACATTTTATTTTGAACATGCTCTTCACCCATCCAGTGTGGAGACTAATCACAAAGCTTTTATCATCTAGTGAGCTGGTATTTTGATTGCTGGTGAACAGTGTAAGTTACAGAGCGCTTATCTAGCACTGTGAATGCTGGTAATTATGATCTTTGTTTCAGAATCAAGGAATACAAAGTCTGTTTAGCATGTACTCAAAACCCAGCAGTAGAGTTTTAAGAGCAAGAAATTATATCACTGTCTTTTTGCAGGAGTAATATAACTAATATGAAGACTCATGCTATTTCATGCTGCCAGTACTCCATCCGAGTTCCATTAACACAGTGTCATTCCCCTCTCACAGTCCTTTCACAGTGTAAAACTTTGATGAGTCATCATTTTGCAATGGGAACAACAATTTATTTTGTTTCTATAGGCTAATCTAATGTTTCATTGAAGTCTTGAGTTTGTATTTAAAGAGTTGATGAAAGTAACATGATCCTTTGTTATACAATAGAAAAAGCTCCTGGATGGCCTAAAAATTTCACCATAAATTTGAATGAATTTTTGTTTAATACTTGGGAATTTGAGTCATTTGAAGAAGTGTTAGGCCCACCTTGCTTGTTCAAGATTTAGACTTTCTATTAATTTTAAGAGGATGCAATTTTTGGGCCCTTTTCAATCTCTTCATTTTTGTTTGAGAGAGTATGCTAGCTCATTTACATGGGCTTGTTGGAAGTGTATGTGGAGAACAGTTTTTGGATGATGTGAAATGGTGTAATAGTTATAGATGTTCTCTGTTGCCCACTGAGTGCTGTGATTCATAACAATATTACTTTATAGTATTCAAGGCATGCCATTAAGATTAAACCATACTGAGGGCATATCGTCTTTAGAGCCAGTGACTCTCTCGTAATAGTATTATTAGAATACAAAGGTGTGTAACGTGAAATTTTAAAAAATTGAAACCAGTGAGATGGTTTCTGCGATAGTTTTTTCTACACAAAGCTTGTATCCTTCTCTTTACCTGCCTGTTAATAATTATTAGTTCTGGGTTTTTTTGATATCTACACTTTTATCTATTATACAAGCATCATTTTATGTTGTCAGCACATTACAAGCCAATTGTATTCTTCTATGGTCTACATCTTATGTCCCCTTTGAGAGGTTTCAAGTGATCGAATTATGGGTTTTGTCTTTTAAAGTCACTTTTTCAATCAAAAGAAGGTAATAAATATATGTGCCATATTTAATGTTGTATTTCAATTTAATGACCAAACTCTGACAATACATACCGTCCTTGTGGATGTATAAAATCATATTTCACAATATTGATGAAATGCAAATTTTGGTATAAAACTATATAGAATTTTAAGCTGGCACTGGAACCCATGTATGTGCTAAAAAATGTAAGATCTTAATAATGTTATGAGAAATTTGGTTTCCCCATGCGGACACACAAGATCACATTTTCCCCATAAGTGTAATATCATATTACACATCAACACAGATGATAGTGAACACAAGTTTTTAGTCTCATTCTCTGATATAACATTTTATGTGAGGACAGTGAATCATGGTTACAGCGAGATTGCTGCGACATGTTGCTATCATTGCTGTTGGAGGTAAAGTTTTGTTGTTCAAAGAATATTGCCCAAATAATACCTGCATCTTGCATCCTTGTCATCATCTCTGATCAGAAAGGTCAGGTAATTTGCTGCTGCAACAACAGCACCAAAAACAACATATACGTTGTAACAGAAAATGTCAAAGAAAATCCTGGGAAACCAAAATTAAAAAGTTAAAAATCTAAAAGTTTATTGATGATAAAGTAATAATCATAGTGTAAAACCTGGCATCACTGCAGCAATATATATGTATTCTTGTCAAAAGAGATCTTTCTTCATCCAGGTAACAGAATTTGGGTCCATTCTAACGACAGCTCGACTGTAAGTGGAAAGAGAGGTGGAGGGTGATGTACCTGCTGTTGGGGGTGGTGGAGGTGGTGGTGGTGGTGGTGGTAGTGCACCTGGTGCAGGCTGTCCATTACTAATGGCAGAACACTGTAAGGCTGAGGTTGTAGAATTATCATTGATATTTTCCGACACTTTGCTCCTTGTAGCAGTCGAAGTTGTTTCATTGCCTTTTAGTGACTGTGAATTTGCTGATGATGGTGCTGAAGTTCCCAAGAGTTTTTGAAGCTGAAATTAAATACATAAACAGTGATGCAATTCAGTGATTGGAAAATGATATTTCCCTATGGGAATATGAACGCTGTTAAACATACTTGAACTTGCATGTATATTCTTACAGGCAGTCAAAAAGAGACTCGTATCCCTAAATTATGAAGTAAGATATTAAGCTCTAAAGATAATTGGGGCCATCTAATACTTAATTTTTGTTTACTGTAGAAATCTATGACTAAATCATTTCAATACACCACAAAAATATTGGTTTTATGGGTGAATGGTTAGTCATTGTAGATAAATATAAGATTTTGTGAGACACTGGATGACTCTTACAATGCAAACTGTTCTTCATCACAACTTTTCTCAGAATTTTTCCAGATCATGAGGGCGACCCCTCTGCCACTTCATCTCAGGCTAGAATAATGCAAGGTCAAAATGTTGTTCACTTAATGAAAGAATACAGGTCGAACGTTCATATCATACCAATAACTCAGTATGGTCAAAAAGCAACTAAAGCCTCATTTTAACTGGCTGCAAGATTATGACCTTACTTACACATTTTACTCTTGGTTCCGAAATGGTGATAAAAAATAATCAGCTTTATTTTGAACACAACTGCATATCATATTATTTAAAAAAATAAAAAGTTTATCATCCAATAAATAGTACATGAAGGTAAATTTACAAAAGTCAGGGACATAGATATCCTCTTGTTCTTCCATCTGTTTCCCTCCTCTATCCCATTAAATTCCTATGCAGGATTGCAGCTTTGAAAGCTTGTACCAATAAACAAGTAAGTTCTAAGAGTCAGACAATATAGGTTTACCATCTGTTCTGCAAGTTCCCTGAAAACAATAACTCAGTTTTAATGTTGGACAGGAAAACTGATTCTTATCTGAAATGGTGCAGACCTCAGCCAATTTGAAATCCCATCTGCCTGTGTGAAAAGTATAGATCTATACATATGCACTGTCAAGGTGAACACTGCTTGCACACAATACAATTCTGTGTAAACAGGACTCTACCATATACAGGTACTGGATGAATAGCTAGTAGTAATAATGCAGTTTTTAAATCTCGCATCCAGGCTAATGCTCGTTCACCCAACTTCACACCATTATTACCCCAACAGGCCTGATAAAACTAGGACCTTCTTCACTCCCAGGAGAGCACATAGAGCCGTGGTCATTTACAGGTGCAGATCACTGCATTCTGACAATATCTTCCATTGCCTATAGCCAGGTGCCCATTTTACAGACAAATGGGCTAAGGAAAATGATTAAAATGTTTTCCCGTGGCACTTACAACACACCATGATCAGGGATCAAACCCACTACTTGTGGATTTTCAGTCCAACAAGCTGTTTGGCCACACCATTATCTAATAAGAGGAACTGGCACCAGTGTAATAATTGCCACAAACAGAAATTGTCATTCAGCAATGCTGAAATCCTCACTTCCTGCATCAATTCCACTTTGCCAGGACCACCCAATTTAAAGTAGAAAATCATATTTTGTCTTGAAATTCACAGCAAGATTTAGGGGATCTTGAAATTAAATGATATTGTTTTGGTTCTGAACGAGATACTAAGAATGTTGAAAAAAACACTGCACAATGGACAATTACACCATAACTTTAGTACCTACCATGGCTTCAGGCACTCTGTGAGCATTAGCACCAAGGCTAACAACTGGTTTACATTTTATATAACCTATTCTTGAGTAGAAACCTTCTTGATCTAGTGTATTCAAGTATACAGTTTTCACTCCCAGCCTGCAATGTAAAAGATGGGTAATGTCAGAAAAAAAAATATAGGATTTGGTGCTACATGTATTGCCTAGCTTCTCCATCTACATCTAAATGGAAACAAAAGAAAATATGACTTTTATTCACCACACAGGGAAACTGATTTCAATGTCATACAATGCTACACATCTGGTTTCCCCCAGCTTTAAAGCCAAGGGCTCACTTACACCTGAGTCAGCTGGGGAAAGGAAGTGTCTTTCCCAAGGACACTACAACATAAACTGCCCAGCCCACCCAGCCCACGAGTCAAACACACAAACATTAGACTTGACAGTCTTTAGTTTCTGAGTATGACTCACAAACAATACAGCCACATTACCATTGAGGCATTTAATCTCTATGCCTGAGAAATGCTCAGACTTGTGATTTCAATGTTTTACAATGAAAGATTAAAAAAAAATATTAATTGCACATCTACTACTCATTACTTGTTTCTTGACTTACTATTGTGCCTTTCCTTAGACAAAATACATTATGTTTTTAAAGATCTTGAATTCTTGTGAGTTCTAGGCTTGGTTTAGAAAAATGGAAGTCTGATCCTGAGCCCTGTCAAAGTTGACATGAAAATACAGCCTCAACTGGGAACTAGACCCATGCTACAGCTTTAATACATTTTACTGAGAATACTACTGATCTTGATAAAGAGACTGATCAGAGCATATAATCCATGGCAAAAATATCATACATCATACTTTAAATCAGTATCAGAATAATATGTGATGTACAATGTACATTACACAATAATTTTTACACCAACTTACTTTTGTGCGTATTCTTCTGTGAGGTTCATAAGGACTCTGCCCAAACCTTTGCCTCTATCCACCTGTCTTACAATCACTGTAGAAGATAACAGAACATTATATTCATCCATGCTTTACCTATTCTAGTTGTTTTATACTCAATGAGAGCCAACAGATTTCAAAATGTGCTGACACTCTTAAAATGCACTGTAGTTTTTGGGAACCTTGTTACGGCACAAATTGTCACCAGGTACAAGTGACGATTTGTGCCGACGTTTACGGCATAAACTGTCGCCACTCGTCAGCTTGATGAAGTTGATGCTCACATTGATGATGATGATGTTGATGATGGTCATGATTAAGCCTATGACGGACTTGAAGAGAGAATATACGTCTTGGTTTTGTGTGTGTGTGTTTGTGTGTATGTGTGTGTGAGAGAGAGAGAGAGCTAGAGAGAGCCCGTAGGCATGTATGGCTGGTCGTCACCATGTTAATGTCCTTATAAATGTTTGATTATGAGATTGAAGTGGGTACATGTGATACAAAATACTCAGATCCCAAATTGGTGGAAGCTGATACCTGGATACTCAGCTTTTAAGCTCTAAGTATCGACAGCATCAATTCTGTTGCAATTCTGATAGTTGGATGAATGGATGGATGGATAAATAAATGAATGATTGCTTGCTTGCTTGCTTGACTGATTGATTGATTGATTGAATGGTTCGTTGGTTGGTTGGTTAGCTAGTTGATTTGGTTGATTGGTAGATTAATGTGATTGATTAATGGATTGAATAATTGAAGATTGAGTGCACGATCAATAGATCGATTGATCGGTTGGTAGATCGATTTAGCATGACCGATTCTGATCGCTCGATCTGTTTTGATCGATTGATGTATTTTGAATGATTAATCAATTCTAATAGATTGATCGATTTTGACCGCTTTATCAAGTTTAATCGACTGATCGATCGATATTGATAAATTTTGATAGATTAATCATCAGTTTAAGCGATGATCTATTTTGATAGATTGATAGATCAATCGATTTTTATGAGCAATTGATTTTGATTGCTCGATTGATTTTGATAGATAGATTGAGTTTGATCAATCGATAGATTTATCAAAATCGAGCAGTCGATGAAAATCAATCACTCGCTCAAAATCAATCAATCGATTAAAACCAATCACCCGATCAAAATGATTCAATCGATCAATCAAAATCAATAAGTCGATCCAAATCAATTACTTGATTAAAATATATCAATCTATCAAAATCAATCAATGAATCAATAGATGGATGAATGGATCGATTTGATCAGTCAGTCAGTCTGTCAGTCGGTCAAAGAAACAGTTGATCTAGCGATTGTTCAATCAATCATTCAGTCCATTAACATGTCAATCATATTGATCTACCAACCAATCAACTAACCAACCAACTAACCATCTGACCAACCAATCAATGAATTAACAAGCGAATAAATATCAAACAAACTATCACAATCGCAACAGAATTGATGCTAAAGATACCTGGAGCTTGATGGCTGAGTATCCAGGTATCAGCTCCTGCTAAATTGGGGTCTTAAGTAATTTGTATCACACTTGCACACAATTTGTGCCATAACAAACCTCCTCTGTGTGAGACATTACTTTTCAGTGGAAGAGTATTTTAATGTGTCTAATACAAACATTATCATAAACTCAAACACTGTGTTTCTGTATTAGGTAATCTTAGAGGTGAGGCGAATCCGAATGAAGTATTCGGACTGGCGGATTGGGAGAGTAATCAGTTCACCCGGATGAAGGATTGGCTCATCCAGATGAGAAACTTGATGATAAATTGGACAATCCGCTACCGCGAGTCGGCAGATAGGCGAGTTCAATGAAATATTGAGACAGAGTTTGGGGGTGTTTGTGAAAGTGCTGCAATTTCCACTTGCATTCCCATCACTGGAGAAGATGCTCTAATCACCAGTGTTTACATTCCGTAATGGTTTCGCCCTAGCTCTTCCATTCCCCACTTATGACGCACTCACAGCAGAGATCTCTTTTTTTTGTGTGTTTGTTTCCTGATCGTATGTTAAACGAACGACAGACTACATGTTCACACTCCTGCCCGGTCATGACAGTGCGTTATGCCAACATTTACGTCAAAGCAAAAGTTCTTGTTTTGTTGTGGTTAAAAAGAAAAGAAAGTTGGAGAAAAGGGTATAGTATTGAGTAGGGGGGAGAGGCATCCCATAATAATATGCGTTAATAATGGACATTAGGTTGTCATTATCAGTTGGCACCGCACATTTTGACAGATGAAGACAAATGTTTGTCACTGGTTATTGTCACTGAGTGCGTCTATCACATCAAAACATGAAAGTTCACAGGACAAATTTTAGGGTGGCGGTATAAAAAATTCTCTAGTGTGAACGTGCAGTTAGTCCTCACTCAAGAATTGTCTAGCATTGACTGACAGATTGGGATAGTAATTGGATTGTCCAGATGAAGGTCACTGGGCTATTGCCTCACCACGAAGCAGCAGTCGGGCGAGTTCACTTAGGTTATTAATGTTAACCCCTCTGTGATAAAGTATAATTGCAGTGTTCTCTCATAACAACCTTATCACCACTATGTAAATTTCATAATGGTTTCGCCCAAGCACATTATCATTGGACAAAACATTTCCTCCCGACATGTGATTTGTCCCACACCGTCTGACTTGTTCTTCCATCCGCAAGCTGACTGTGATAACGGAGAGGACTCCCTTCGCTCCGGTACCATAGACAGAGGATTATAACCGCGAAGCTTCATCCAGATGAAAATCCAGATTGAGAGGATTTTCATGTACTGTCACAAGAATTTAATCCATCTCAGCTCTAGGTAATCCATGCTGTGCATAGATTATCTAACTCTGGAAAGTGGATTCTGGAATAGATTTTTTCCAAGCCTGCAGTCTATCAACAAAGTAAACTCAAATCCATAATATCACATATGAGTGACAACTATGTTTTACATACTTATATGATGCTCTGTACAAGCAGTGTAATCAAGTGAAGTACTCTTGAAAGACAACTTACTCATACTGATTACAGTCTTGTCCATGTATTTTGACACTGCTCATACTGACATCTTGCTTAGGTTTGATTCATTTCTTAAATCTCAATCTATTCCTTCTTTATTTCTACCAAATAAATTCTCCTTTGTTGACCTGTAAGACCTTCTTCTCCTCCTGTGTTGACATCTTACTAATATGATCAGACAGCAACACCTGACCGCCAATTCTGGCATTTCTTTTTCATTTCTCTATTCATTCATCTGCCACTGCTGCGAAGTCAAGAGTGGCCAGATGAGGGGGGAGGTATGGACAAAGGTAATATATGTGCTCACATTTTTCTCTTTCTGCATTCAAACGCAACTGGTTTTATTTTTAGACTGATTTATTAATCAAAGACTGTTCCCATACAAGCGGCCTCCATTGTCAGTTTTGTCTCTTTACATGACTATTCCCATCTTGAATTTCTCTTTACTCGACACAATGTCAATGGGCCCACTGATGTTGAAATATCTGGATTCTACTGGTTTTTACTTCTTAAGACTGTTCCCAGTGGCATTTTCTCAGGTTTCTATGAATAACATTTAATCTGGTAAATTACCTGATTCTACAAGGCAAGCTTTCTCAATTCCCTGAACTGCTGAAATTTTGCTGAATCCAAGCACTTCTGAGTTGTGTCGCCTTACAAAAGCTAAGGAAACAGGCAGATGATCACATGACTGGCTTAGACTGTGGTTTCTGGAGAGATTTCAATATGGCATGATGTTACAGAAAAATAGCAGGAACGATAAGTCGCAAATTTTGTAATCAGAAGATTCAAAGACTGAACATTCCTATGGAAATGAGCCTTTCCTCTGCAATCTAACCTTCTTTTTCTGCTTTTATTCTTCTACTTAACAATCTTCTAAATAGACTTAATCCATGACATCATCCAAACTGCAAACACTGCCCCCACCCACCTGGACCTGTTGAACACCACCTGTTCACCTGCTCTGCCATTTCAACTCTTTGAGCAAAATATTTGCCTATATAATATCAAAGTCATAATACTAATAGTATGCCTAACAGCTGTCAACTTGTTATCACTGTCTGTGTGCTCTACCAGCTTCCTTTGGAAAGTAGAAGACATTTTAGACTGGTTCACTAATATAATGTCTCAAGTGGTGAACATCGCCAGGCTCAGTTTACTAAACAGTCTGCTTTAGACTATTTAGAGCAAAAATTTATAAAGAGGCCCTCTCTGGCTACTCCTATGTTTTTTCTGGACTATTAAAATGAAAAGAATAAAATGTTTGCAGCAAGGTAACCTTGTCAAAATTTCTATTTGTAATTGACAAACAATGAGTAAAAATACCAAAGCTACACAATTACTTCCATTATTAAACCTGTAAATCAGTTTTTTCTTGTTTGAACTCCTTATGGAGTCCATATGGCCCTTATTATGCAGACCACCCGACTGTATATTTTACTGGTCCAGTCATGCAGATACATGTACTTTGTTCAAAGGCGCTGTGCTAATTTATACAGTTACTACTTAACATGTCAGATGTTTTGGAATACAGAAAGGGATATAAAAATTCCATTTTGACAGATTATCTGTTAAATGCTTAGCTATGTCATGTTTTTCGCCTTATTATGTCTCCAAAATACCATTGTTTTATTTGTCTAGGAGGGCTCTATGAGTTTATTGAATATGATGTATGGGTATATCTGAAAAGTACATAAGAATGCTACTTCAGGGATGCTCTGGTATGTCCAAGAGCTGCTTGTAAGAAAAGGTAAGAACAAATATGTTCTTCAGATACGTAGCAAAAGAGTTACATAAGATCACTTATAACGCTACTCCCGGATCTGCAGAATACCTTGCTGCTTGTGATCTTGGCCAGAAAGAGTTCAGAATTTCTGCACATGCATCTGTAAGATCCTTATGCTTGTGAAGAGGCAGCACCTCCATCTCCATGCTTTTTATACTCTGATCTGAAATTGCAAAAGAAAGGCAAATATGATGACCATAAATTTATGATAAATTTGAAAGGTAACTTGGTTTTGTATGTTTTGTTGTCGGCAACTAATCTGGTCTCTTGCACAGTGTTGGTTGGTTTTAAGGGAAATCACATCCAAGCCATTAATTTCATGCCACTATCTGCTTGAAAACAGACACAATAAGAAAAAGTTTCAGTGAACAACTGACAAAAAAAAATACCCACAAGAGGTAAGAGGTTGGTCAAGACTGTAAGTTGTCTGTGTTCACAATAAAGATATTCCACAAATTAGGTCACATGCAAATATTGGTATCATTCTGTTTAGAACTGAAAGCTGGTTCTCATGACATTATCAAAATTCTTGTACGCGTTCACAAACGCTGCAGGGCTGAACTACTTTATCCCAAATTTTGTCTTGTCGCCATAATATAAACTAAATGATAAAGAAGGTTTGATTTTCTCCAAACCCTCTTTAGGTGGAGTGTGATGCTCCATGTCAACATCTTCATGGATAAAATGCAAACAACTGTGGAAAATCAAAATGTAACAGCTACATGATCTCATTCATTTAGTTCATTTAGTCGCAGATAAGTCATGGAATCGGTGCTGTCGTTAGATTAGGCCAAATGAACTTCATTGAATCAGTACCTCAGAGTTACCCTAAATCCTTTACCCTGGAAGAGTGGAAGTACCAGATTTAGTTTCTTTGCATTGAACAGACAAATGACTAATATGCTTTATATATAATATATATAAATATTCCATAACTGTTCTAAACGCAGCAATATCTGGGGATTCTTACATCAAGTGCTCAGTTTAGGATTGGAGCAGGATTGGGGCAGAAAAAGGACTTTTGGATTTGGACAGTTCCTACAATAAAATTACGTTTATCAGTCACATTTAGGACCTCTCTTAGGTGTACTGTCTCTTTCCAAATACTAGAATGGGGAGTCCCTGAAATTGTCACACTGTTCTGAAGGGGGTCACGACGCAAGGAATGTTCGCAACACTTACTAAGAAACGGTGTCTCGCATGTCACCTTATAAGGCGAATTCTAGCAGTCAAGCAACTCTGCTACCTTAGGGTTGCTGTTTACCTCGAAAAGTCAAAAAGAAAGAAGCTATAAACGAAACGCACACCATACGAAGGTGAATTTGCTTAATTTGAGAGAACGTCGTGTTTACTATTATCATAAAAGATATACTTTTAACTGCATCTTTATTGCCAAACTGGTGCAATAAAATATTTACTCACAACACTGTTACAATGGAATTGAAAACTTTGTCCTGGTGTCATATTATCCCTTAAACTTTTTAAACAGAGCCTTACTAATTACCTCCATACACTAACTACATCATGAATAAACTATTTTCAAATTAAAACGGCTTACAAGGTAAATTTGCGGTGTCTTTAAACGAAAAAAGACAATGTTTACATATGATATATGTAAGAGTGTGCGTTAACTGTAAGCGCAGTAGGCCTAGGATAGTTTGATTTGGAACAAACAATGAAGAAGTTATGAGTTGTCGGGGTCAGATGTTTAGCGGAACCTTACGTGTTTGCTTCCTAGAAATTACCATGCGGGAATTTCCGAGGCATCCTCACGTTAAAATTACAAGCATTTTATCTTGCAGAGATCTCGAAAAAGTCTAGACTAGGTCTAGTCTAGATCTGCCCAACAATTATGGCCAGCAACGTTATCCAAGAAGGAGACCAAGTCATTTTTAGACGGGAGGGGTCCTCGAGGGTTTTCCAGGTTCGCAGGAAACGGTGAGGCAGTATTGACATTGAAGTCTATCACTCGGTAGTATGATGGACAAATGGACACTATACAGGATATGTCGATAGATAGACGTACTCACGCAGTGATGTGGTGGAATAATTTAGTGCTTGATGTTGGTGGAAGTAAAGATAATTCCTTAAAATGGAAGGATTTCCATATGTGATAACTCCTACAACTACCAGTCAGTACCTTAATTCCGAATAATGTACTATACAACCCTAACCGCTAACCCTAACCTTATCCCCCTAACCCTAACCCTACCCTTAACCCTAACCTTTTAGACTAATGCCCATCAAGACAGGAGCATCAGTCGAAGGGAGCGTAACTCCTTATCACCAGTGACCACATATGGAAATCCTCCCCTTAAAATTTGTGGTTGGTCTATTTATGAAAGTAAAGAAGAAATCTTACCTTAAATGGCGATAGAAGCTACTGCGCCCATTCTGGAGAGGTGAAATGATTTTTGTACCCCTCTCCATTCCCGCCATGAGTGTGAAAGAGTAGTCCTGATTGTTTTAATGATATATTAGGTATCGATACCTGAAATAAAGGTAGTTTTTACTTTAGTCAGGTATCAATATTTGGAGTACAGTCATGGTCTAAATATACAGTGAGAGGTATTGACATTTCTGTGCTGACTGTTGAAACTAGATGATGGAAGCATTCATTGGCATAAAGAAAAAGGCATAAATTGAACAAGTAAATATTGTGGAAATAATCAACATAAATGTCAAGGACAAAACAAAGATGTAAGTGTTGCACCGAGGGCATTCAATCAAGAATCATACACCTCCATTGGACATAAGTCCTTAGTATGTCTTTGTTGAATTCAGTTTGGCCTGTCCAGTGTCCCAGTATTCCTCCTTGCCTCTTCACTCTATTTCATGGCAAGTAAGCCAGCTGCAGATTCTTTTCATATTGGTATTGAAATGGCTTATTTGTATTCAATACAGTCTGTATGTATTGATAAAATTGGTTGGGACCACGCTTCCACACTAGTGCCCCCTCACCTCATCAACAAACAAAAGCATCATTTGACACTTACAAGCATAAAAAAATAACTCCTCATGACCCTCCCACGAACAGATGCTGCCAAGGGCACATCCTTATGTGCATTTGTCAAATAGGGGGTGCATATATGGAAGTCCTCCCAGCAGAAGCAATATACTAGAACTGCTGAAAAAAGTGAGAGCTTTTATGGGAGGTGGGGGAGGAGGAGAAAGGAAGCTCAGGAATGATGTCATTGCATACTCTCATGCAGAATTAGCAAACTCACTGCGAAGAGTGAGGAACTGGGCAGTATCCAGGGATTCTATCACTTTGTGCTTGGTTTAGGGTTAGGGGCAGAGTTCGGGATAAGGTTAGGGGTTTGGAAGAAAATGCATCAATTAAATAACACTATTGAGATAATTCCTACACATTGTTATCATTTAGGCACTTTTTCATGCATGCTTTCTCTCTCCTAACAATGCCCCTAACCCTGTATCAGGCACTAAATGGGAGACTCCATGGATATTGCCAAGAATTGTAGGAGCTGCATAAGACAAGCTGTAGGATACATGTGATGACTGATGACACTGACTGTTCACAGTTGATCATGAATACCTTCTAGTAATGACTAATTGTTTATGATGACAGAAATCCTTTGGAGAAAGTTTTACATGGAATCCTGATATCTTGACATCAGTGGGCCCACTGAAATTTGGTGGAGAAAGAGAAATTGGAGATAAGCATAATAATGTAAAAAGACAAATCTGATAAGGGAAGCCACTAGTATGGAAACAGTCTTTGATTGATAACGCAGTCTAGGAAGGGAACAGATATAGGAAGAGAAAGAGGCAGAATCAGAAATGGTAGCAAATTTTTGATGAATGTGTGTTCCTACTAATGGCATGTTTGCAACTGATTACAGGCAAGTTTACTTCGAGAAGTCAAAGTTCAATGTAGACGAGCTTATTGGAAAACCATATGGATCAACTTTTAAGATTGATAGAGGTAGCCTGGTCAAGGTGGAGCCCACCAAAGTGACCCAACTTCATTCAGGAGGTATGTGCAAGTTTTATTTAACTTTCAGATGAATCAGTTCTTGCACGTGCCAAACATTCCTTGGAGAAAATCAGAGATAAATTATCAAAGCACTGTGTTGTTAAGATATGGAGAAAATGTAACAGAAATGAGCTGCCCTCAATATGAACTGAATCAGGCCTAGACATGTATTCTATCTTGTGAGGTGCATTTCTAATATGAAATTTTACATGGAATTTTCGTTAAGAATTTATCTGATGCTATGTGTCACATTTTGGGGAGGAGGAAGGAGTGGTTTTTGCATTCACATCTTATAAAGATTGACATAGGCATTTCATGCAGAACTAGCTGATTTATTCTGTTACACAAATTTATACATTTTCAGTGTCAGCTTCAGGATCAGATAATCGAAACTTGCTAGACACAGAGAGCAACCAAAAGATGTCTAAGGAGGACATCATGAAGATGAAAGATGATGGGCTAACAGGCGAGGTGAGAAGAGAGAGGAAGAGAGTTTGTGTCTCTGTATAATACTCTGCCACTTTATTGTGCTATTATCAGACAGACAGTATTATTACAGACTTTTCATATCATGCTAATTACATAAAGTTAAATCAAACTGGTAGAGATTTTAATCTTTTGATTATGACATGTTGGTCGATTTATGCCACTTGTTTGTATCTGTCCATTCCCGCTAGCCCCGCAAAAAATAGCTTTTGTTTTCGAAGTAAGGTCATGTGGTTCTTCATTTCAATAGCATAGTGGATAAGGCTGACTGTTATGCTGAATACAGGGAGAGATTACAGAGATCGTATTTTGTTAGAAATGCATGTGCTAAATTTGAAGTGTGTTTAAGTGTCTCCTATCACGGGCTTATCACATTTCCAAACTGAACTCATGTCTAGCTTCTGTACACGTTTCTGTGATTTTTAAAAAAAAATTTTTTTTTCCACCACCTAGGCCTCCTCAGAACTCTCAGATTTTATTAGCTCTTCGTAAAAACTACTTTATTTGTATCATAAGTTGGCACAGTATTTCTTTTACCATTTTTGAAGCAAGCTGATGCCATCCATTTCTTGACGTAACCAGCCAGTGGCCAAAGGAGAGCAATCAGTACTTGTATACCTTACAAAGAAACAGAATTTTTCAGGTGGTTCATTTCAGTGTTCTCTAGACCCTTTTCTCCGATTCTGTGTTGACCAAGACATGAGGAACTTTCACAGTTTATTATTATGTATTCTTGCCCTATTTTGACATTCATTTCTTTTCCTTACAGAAAATAATCGAGGAATTGATTGAAAACAGTGAAACATTCAAATCAAAAACAGAATTCTCACAAGCCAAATATCTGAAGAAGAAGAAGCAAAAGTAAGAGATTAATTTATTTGTGAAATTACCCTCATAAATTACATATCCTGTTTGTTTCCTTCTCTTCTCCTCATAGTCTGCAGCAGTATTGTGATTGCAAGAATTCTTTGTGAAAACTAATGATTTCACTGGACTTGCTTCCATACCTTGTCAGGAGACTTTTCATCTTTCATGAGAAACTTTCCTAAGAGTATTGTCTTGACCTACTTTAGTCTTTAGATGAAGTATTCAGAGTATAAGATGAAGAGTATAAAGTTTGATAGCAAAGTAACTTAAAATTGTTCTGCAGTGTTACTGTTAATGATCCATTATACATAGATTCATTCATTAAAACCCGGCTTATCTCTGTCTGCAGACACATGCTGGTGTTCACTGTGCTGAGACCAACACCTAGGCTTGTCATGGAAATATTTGCAAAAGAACCACAGAAAATTTGGTCAGTAACATGAATGTTATTCAATTAGTTGTTTTTGGCTATGTCCTCCTGATAATCTTTTGCAGTGATAGAAAATTGTACCCTGATATTTTGTGTCTAAACTTCAGTAAAATATTACTGGGCTGTAATTTTATGGCTTGATGCAGGATTTGGATTCTGATGGTGGGAAGCTGCACTGAGCCATGGAAAAGAGGTTGAAAAGTATTCAGAATTTAAGCACATTTTCATTAAATAACAAACAAATTTGGGTTGCAATCAGGATTTCTTAAAAATTTATGATGTGCAGTGTAGTTACCTTTATATTCACACATAGTTTCTCTCATCTTGAAAATAGTACAGACTTGCGATATTTCACAAAGTGACTTTTCAGCTTTCATTTCTTGCTGTAAATTCTTTTCTTTGCAATGGTGTCTCACTGTCCTTTTGATAGAGGATGCCAAACAGTTATCATTCAAGAACACTGACTATGCTTTCACTTAACCCAATTTAGAACTACATATTATAATGGGAATCACCTTCTATTTTGAAGAGAAAACTGGCTCTGCAGTGTTTTGTAGCTGCGGCAAATCAATCACATATATATTGAAATCACACAGTAAGTCTGACCTCAAAGAATATGAAATATGTTAACAAATTATTTTGGTTTTGAAATAGCACTGAAAAATGTAAGTTGTATGTGTTGCACAATAGAATGCAAATGTTTGTGTGACTAATAAATGTAAGAAAGATTATTTCTCTAGTTCTCTACTACAGCTGTCTCATTGTGGATGAAGAGGTTTTGAGTTTGGCTTGGCTGATGTGTTGCACTCATTGCCCTGACATTTGGCTTTGACATTACAAGGCTTGACTTTCAGATTAGCAGTATGCCACTAACAGGATCTGTGCAAGGCCTCTTAGGCTAGAGAGTACAGACATTTTCCAGAAATCTCCTAAGTCAATTTTTGTAAAGGCTGAAACAAATATAGTTTTCTGTTTTGTTCGTTTTTATCAGTGTATCAGTTGGAAGTTGGAAGGAGTTGGGGGGAGGGGTGTAAAGAGAGATAGGTGGTGCCTTTCCACTGATGCAGTGCCCTTGTTTATGGCTAAAGTAGACTGTAGAAAACATATATGTGTTTTATTTTGCACAGTTTCCTAAGACCGGACACTCTGTCCCAGCTCCTGAGTTACAGCAATGTCATGTATGGTAGCAAAGTAGCAGTGGTGGAGACTTGCCAAGGCCTTATCTTGGCGTGTGTTTTGCAAAGGATGGCAGGTAAGACATTACATAAATCAATAAACAAACCCTTTTGGCTCTTAGAAAACTTGTTCTGGTTTTTGGTTTTCAGAACTTGTGCTCTTGTTTCTTTTTTGTTAACTTACAGTTGGTGTCAAATTATAATCTCTAATTGAAAAAGAAATGCAGATTAGGTTTGCATTTCCAGGGTTTCATAAAGCCCCCAGAATGTTTAGGTCACCTGTAAGAAGTTTCATTATTGTGAATCATTCAGTATTGTATCATGTATATATATTGCTGTTATGATCACTTAGTCTCAAGAAATGTGTTGCCCATTCATTTCAGGTCATGGAAAACTTATTCAACTCATTCCAAATGCTAATAATGCTGTTTGTCGGTAAGAAATCATGGTTGATTCATCTACGTTTTACTCACAAGAACTTTTGGTCCGTTGGCTTTCAGATGGAGGATAAATGCATAGATTGTCATAGCACTGCAGTATGCATAATTTGTCATAGCAGGAATTGAAAAACATAAGACAATTAATCTTGATGTGTAGATTAAGTAGGATATGGGAAAACATATTAAACTGAGGGAACAAAAAATTAGACATTATATTGTTGCTTCACGATATTCTTGCTGGGATTATGTTTTCTCCCTTACCATGTTGTGGATAAAACTGCTTTACTTTCCTCAGTCTTTTGAGAATTATGACAATAACTTGCTCCATTATTTTAGTCAGGTGATGGACTACTTCAGCTTCCCAAAGGAGCAGATGGACAATTGCTTTAGCTTCCCACTGGACAAACTGGCAGCTCTCAGTGAACATAATCCAGATGATTTGAGCAAAGGGGACAGTGTGTTGCCTGAAAATCCTACACTAGCATCAGACACTGCTGGTGCTGAAAACCCAGATGAAAGGAAAGATGTTGGAGATATACCCAAGACAGATACTTCCACAGAGGTAAATATGACAGAAGGGGGTGAAGATATTGCTGATGATAATGGGGAAGGAGGTCCTGCAGAAGATGACTGTGGCATGGAAGAAGCCAACAGAACAGAGACAGAACACACTGGAGAGAAAAGGCCGGTGAGTATTGTTTGTTATATAAGCAGTAGCACTGCCCTAAATTAAAGACTTTGGAATGTTGAAAAGTTTATCAACTTACATTGTCACTTCAGTGCAATAACCTTGTAACAAACAATTTTCAAAATGTACAGGAGAGTATGAAAAGTGTTTCACAATTCAATCTATGACCATGCAGACAGGCTACACTGTGCAGCAGTAAGATTGTAAATATTACTTGGAATTAAGTAGGAAAATTAATTTTGAAAGGCAACAGTTTATTAATTATGTGGAGCCAATTACTCATGCTTGATGTCTGAATACAGTAGCATTCTGGACAGGTTTAGAAAGATAATACATAAAGACAGTTGAATATTTATGGTTATCAATGTAAAAGTAGTGGTGATCAGATTGTGATCAAACTGCATGAACGTTTTTGATATGAGGGAGAATGATGAAAAGTGGAACCCTCTGTGCAAGATGTAAAATATTGTTGAATGTTAGAAAGCAATTAGGACATAAAGCGTAGATGTAAAAATTGTTTTACTTAAAGTTATCTCTTTATCACATGAATTCAACAGTTTGCACCAAATCGGGAGTTGCAAAGACAGCGGAGAGCAGTGAGACAAAACGAGGCAGGTGACATTATCAAACAGAAGCAGTTAGACAGGTGAGCATCTATTATTCTTTGGTTCTGTAAACAATATTTGCATGATAAAGTTAATATGGCTAGGAATAAATTTGTTGTTCATGTGGAAACTTGTCTTGGTTGTAGTACACACAAAATTGAAACAATGAGACAATAATAATAATACACCACAGAATAGCGCAGCAGAACAATGTAGTTTTGAGAACAGTTTTCAGAGGCATTCAGACTAACATGCAGAAAAATTCATGCTCATCACCACACTATTCTATGTACCTGTCACTCACCCCAGCTTTACTCATTTTAATCAAATAAGACATTTATGATTCTTTTTAAATACTTATCAAATCTAAATTTTAACCTTTTTTCTTAATAAGCATTCATTTACGCTTGTTTCTCAAACAACATATCGCTGAATAACAGTGTTCTATGATCGAACATTTCTGGGAACTTTTCAGTTTGATCTTGGCATGCAAATACAACCCAACCCCCATAGTGATGAAGATGTTAGAATTCATGTCTCCGTCACGACCTGTAGTAGTCTTCTGTCAGTTTCTTGAGGTATGTGAGAATCTTGTGCGTATATTTGGTCAATTTATACATTTTTTGTGGCATGACTTTGTGCATAGTAAAGTTGCTTTTTGGTCACAATAGTTTATTTCATTTTGGAAACCCAAATAATGTGTATGGTTTTCAAGAAAATTCATACATTGTGTAATGTATGATACTCTGCAAATATGTTGAGAAATGTTTCAGGTATTTTGTTGGCGAAATAAACGGGGCTCTGCTGAGTTTGATACAAGATAGTTTACCTTGTCAGCTGAGTGTCCTGAGTCATGATGCATAGTACAATGCAGGAAGGAAGAGTCTGAAAGCGCTCAAAGAAATAAAAGTAGACTTTGCATAGCTCAACATAACAGAGGGAAAGATATCGTTTGAGTGAAAAGATGTCAGATTTCAAGCAAACATTGGACGTGCAATCAGCATTAGGAGAATATTGTTTCGGAATAAGAGTTAGAATATCACATGATGACAAATAGAACCAAGTGAAGAGCACTGCAATTGCTTATGCTTATTAATTTTTTTGCACTGTTTAACACTGCTAAGAAGAGTTCCATTATTTGGTGATACAGTTGTCATGGTAGCGCCTTCAGAGATGTTGTGTTTGAACTTTACTGTAATTGCATTACTCTTAATCCTAGTAGTGGCAGGAGTTTTTCCCTAAGTGGCAAGGTATATTTTGCTCAAAATGATGGATGGTAGTAAAAAATTAATTAAAAATTCAATTTTAGTTATAAAGGGACAAAATTATATATCATTGGAAAGGTAATTGGACAGACAACTTGAAAAAAACAATTTATGAAAGCATCGGTTATATTTTTTGGGGTCACGTCTTTGAAAAATAAAAATGGCCGCTGGTGACGCAAAAAATTATTTTCAGGAGGTGCACAGAAATCCAAGTATTTTTAGAGTATTTGCAGTTTGAACACAACTATCTTGTGTACAAATCTATTATCTTTCCAAAAATATATAGTTTTGCTTATATATTTTGACATATTTTTTCTGTGGTCATTTCTTTGACCAACAGTATGGTTTATGATGTAACAAAAAAAAAATACGAAATCAACTGAAATGTCACAAAAATGTTGCTCCAGCGAAGAAAACAAGCTTAGACGAGCTCTCCAATGTAAGAACATCACTTCTAGTCCAAATAAAGGTCAAGTGACTAGGGGAAGTAACTCAAAAAATGGGACGGCGATATAGCCGATCTAATTGGCGTTGCCACTTGCTCACATGGTTTATCGCCGATTTAATCGGCGATTGCCACTATTGGGGTTAAGCTATCAAACAATAGTTGGGCTGGAATGTCTCAGACATAGCATAATGTTCCTTTATTTGCAGCCTTTGGTGGAGTGTTACACACAGATCAAGGAGAGACATGTAGGCCTTCAGCTGAAACTGTCAGAGACATGGTTCAGGGAATATCAGGTGTGATATTTAATTTAATTTTATATAATCGATGCATATGAATCAAGTACTAGGCAGTGATCAACGATGCGGAGAAAATGTGACAAAATATGGTTCCGTATGTAATGTGTATTATGAAAACATTTCAACTCCCCTAAATTTAGTATCCTCTTGATACCCAATGTTTTTGTCTCACTTACAATGAAAAGTTCTCTTACAGGGTTGGTAAGGCAGTATATGGATATAATACACAATAGAAAGTTTTTGAAGAAAAAGAATTAGTTAGATCGAAGAATGGATAGAGCAAGAATTGGATGTTACTGACTGTTGCTTCCTAAACAAGAGAAGGCAGCAGCACCAAATGCAGTTTGCATAAGAACTAAAACTGCCATTGAACATGGTTCTTTTTTGCCTCCTGGTATCCAGTTACATGCAGAAATATTGAAGAATAGAACTTTATTAGGTTCTTGGCCAAACACAGTACATAAATTTCACAATTTAACAATATGCACTCTGACACTCGCACACATCCCTCTCCGCCCCCCTCATCCCTCCTGTCTTTCTGTCTACCTTCCCAAGCACAGGACAGTGCAGTTCAATGGTCATCATAAGATAATATATATCAGGACCCAAAGGCACTATATTAATATAACAATTTTCACATTACCGACTAAACATAGTTACCTATTAAACCTCTCTCCCCTCACTCCTTCCTACTGTTTCTGTCCCTTCCCAGACTCATCCGCTACCTCCCTCGTGCCCTTTTACACTCTGTCCTTCCTCCCTACATTATTTCCTCCTCATCATTTCATCTCAAGGTAGATACAGCAATACTTCAAGTACATTGTACTTTCATACAATAAGCAGACAAAATAATACCTCATAGTTGTTTCCTACCATACGTAGACTTTCTTAAAGAGGCAGAAGTTAGCACACTTTGTGAAGAAGATAAAGAATATTGTGATGGTGAGATTGAACTTGAAGAACTTGGAAAAGCCCTTAAACTACTAAACAATAATTCAGCTCCTGGGTCTGATGGGATATCTGCTTCCTTTTATAAATTTTTCTGGTCTAGCCTTAGAATACCATTGTTTGAGAGTCTTAGAGAATCAATTGAACTGGGTGAGTTATCAGTAACACAAAGAAGGGGGATTATTTCTTTGATACACAAGGGAAAGAACTCTAGTAGGAATGATTTAAATAACTGGAGACCTATAACTTTAACAAATGTTGACTATAAAATTTTCACAAAAGTATTAGCCTTAAGATTGCAACATGTCATAAAATCTGTAATACATGATAATCAGAGTGGATTTGTTAAGGGAAGATCAATTGTTTCACATATTAGAATAATTGACGACATTATTCAAGAGGCAGACAGGATGGAAACGCCTGGTCNAGCAACATGTCCTTTATCGAATCCTGAAGTTATTTTCATGATACCTGTCTCAAAAAGTGTATTTTGATGCAAAAGGAAATGACTGCCCTTTATCAAATGCATCTATCGGGTAATCTTTATTGTCAGTTATCTCAAAATCAGTTTTCGTCACTCTATCCGTTCAATCTGACTTTTTTCTGGTCCAATTTACATAAAATTTTGCATAGCAACTCTCCAAGCCCCTGTGTTTGAGAATGTCACGGGCTTTTTTCGATATCTTGTGTTTTGGGTGTTTTTTTTTAATTTTTAAAGTTGAAAATTTTCAAAACTTTCAATGTTTTTAAATGACATTTTAAAAAAAAATATTTTAAAAAAACTATCCAAGAAATCAAAAAAAGCCCGTGACATTCTATTTTAAATAAAGTAATCTTTCAAATAATAAAAAAAAACCAACATCCTACCATGTATTGTTCTCCAGATCGAAGGGTTCAAAGTTATGCAAAAGTCATCCATATTTTCCAATATGGCGGCCAAACAATTGGCGTTTCCATAGCAACGGAGGGAGGAAATTGCGAAAAACCCCAGTTTATCTTCCTTCCTGGCCCTACGTGACCCATTTTTCACCCCAAAATGACAAAGTTCTCTTTATTAATGAAAATCACCTAGTTCTGCCGCACGTCCCCTTAACATGTTGTCTTAATTGGAAAAATAAATTTACGGTGCTCTTTAAGTCATGTTGTTTAATTCTTTTGATACTGTATGTTGTTGATTTTATGTGCATTGTGTTCTCAGTGCCTATCCACTTAAGCTTGTTGGCATATTTATATTATTTATCTGCTTGCAAAATGCACTTTCATTCTATAGACAAAGAGGCTAGAGTCATAAAACAAAACAAAAAATACAACTGATGTCTCCCAGATTTCATTCTACCTTGTTGGTAACCTCATTCAGCACTGCCATTTACTTATGTTATAATACTGGCAGTACGACTTGAAGACTTATGTGATTTGTGGAAAAGACATAAGGAAAGTGTGATACTGCATATTTGGCCCCAAATAGTTCATCATAATTTATTAGGATGGTCTGTAATTCGTAGACCTTGTCAGAATCTGCGGAAAACCAGATTAGTGTAACTCTGACCCTTTGAAATGAGTCAAAACAACTCACCATGTGTCTTACAACCATGTATTTCATTAACTCTTTCAGTCACTGGGATACTTTTGTGCACCTTTTTCTCCATTTCAAAATATCACCAAAACATGAAACTCAGATCAGCAGTAGTCTATGTATTCTCTAATATTTTCCATAGCAGTTTATTGAAACCATTGTTTGAGTTTCACATGAGCAATGCACAAAATGAGCAGTACTTTTTCGCTGCCTTCAGATGCATTTGTGAGTATCCAGTATCCATGTCATATACTGTAGTAAAAAAACAAGAACTTCATGAGAGGCATTGTGGATAAGAGAAATGCTTTTATGTAGCGATTTGTCAACACCTCCTGGAGCCCTCAGGAGTGTCTTTATGCACCACACTTGCAGAGTATTTAAGAGAATGTGGATAAATTAATGTCCTCCAAAGGTACAAATAAGGAATGCCTGAAATGAGATACAGTACAATATATAAGGTCACTTACAGGGTTTTTTGAGATCAAGGTGGACTGTCCCACAGTAGTGATTTCTAATACAGTGAAAATTACTCATGTATTAAGAACACCCTGTTATTAAGTCGAACTTTCACCTGCAGGAACTGAAGACTATTCTATAACTTCTTAATCAGGTGGACCTCGATAATAAGTACACCTGAATAATAGATACATTCTCCAGGCACAGAAGACAAACTTATTACTGAGATTTCGCTACTTTTATAGGTACTAGCTTCCTCTTCCCTACAAGAATTTCGAATTTCTTATTATTTTAGAGTCCTCTCCTCACCCCCTCACTTGCCTTGGATGTATGAAATTGAATTCGCTAGATTGCTAGTATTGCCCGAAAGGAACAAAGTGGACTTATCCGCCCTTATTTCCATCTTTGGAGTTCGATTGTATAGTGTACAAGCACTGTAATTTATTTTGTGGGCACACGATAGACCTGGAAAGGGGAAAAAAAAGAGGGAAAAAATTTAGAGCATAGGCCTATTATTATTGTTTGGCATTAAATCCCTTCCATCTGCACTCGTTTGCGCAGGAGGCGTTACTATCTGTAAACAAAGTGGCGGATAATCTCCGAGCAAGTTGTGTGGTTTGCAAGTCGGACACAATCTTAAACGGTGCAGTAGCTGCAAATATGTATTTTATTGCTGCAGAGATCATCAAAAGCAAGACTGGTCCAAGCATAAGGGAAGCTGTAAACTTAGTTTGCCGGTAAATGAAAATCAAAGGCAAGTTGTTAATGTTCCAGCAACGATGCAGATTCCCGAGTCCAGAACAACTGATGTGCTTTCACAGGAAGCTGAAATCGAAAGGATTTTAGATTTTAGCTCAGTGAAGTTGCCAGATGATCAAAACCTTTCAGAGAAAATACAAAGCCAAAGCAAAGAAATTTTTCATGAGTTAATGTAATCAGAGACAGACAGTTACTGTGGTCCTTCAGATAGCATTTCCTCCTCAGAAAATAAAGCCAACGATACTGTTGACAAAGAGGTAGCACAAGAGACAGGTGAATACACACAAACAAATGCCCAAGTCTACCTCACCTTCACGTGGCGGACCCTGTTCTACCAAGTAATCTGGCGGAAGGTTGGGTATTAACCCCAGCGGGAAGCCAGAAGGGACAATAGACGAGGTAAAGATGCATTCACACTCCCTGCCAGTGGGGATAGGCATGAGCACACTCTGCCACCAAAAAATAGGTGCTGAAGACAGAGGAACTGAGCCAGAAGGCGCACCATAAATCACAGTCCCACGCAACACCGCATAATATATCGATGACTACACGTTTAGATAATTTCGTGAAATCCCGCCAGGCAGGAGCAGTGCCTGGCTCTGAACCTCGACAGAGCCCACCCCCAGCTACTGGAGGTCCCTCCAGACCGCCCTGTGGAGTCAGGAGAAGGCGGAGGAAAGATACTGGCCACAACCCAAACAGAGACAAGAAACGCCTCCCTTTGGTCATTATGCACTGGAACGCAGAAGGAATCAACAGCAAGCAGGCGGAATACAACAAGATAACCGAGCTTGAAAACATCCTGTATGAAAAAGCTGTCAGCGTGTGCTGCATTCAAGAAACACACCTAAAGGCTGATCAGACATTCAATGTAAGAAGATATCAGTGCATCGGGGTAGACAGAAAAGACAGACCGAAAGGAGACATCCTAACCCTAGTGAGGAACAACATTAGTGTCTATGAGAAGACCACACACGTGGAGGGAGCAGAGTACCAAGTCTTGCACATCAAGAATGAGAGAGATGAGATGGACATCCTTAACTACTACTGCCCTAACAACAAACCCCTCAGCCTGAACACCATTGATGTGACAGATGCCAACTTTCTGGCTGTGGGTGACTTCAACAGCCACTCCCAGAACTGGGGCTATGATCACATGGATAGAAGAGGAGAAGAGGTGAAGGCATGGCAGGATGACCACTCACTGATGCTGGCCAACAGCCCAACGGACACCCCTACTTTCTTCTCTAGAAGGTGGCACACAACCTCTACACCGACCTTGCATTCCGCACACCAGACCTGGCAGCACTGGTTGAAAGATAGGTAAGGGAACAACTTGGGGGAAGCGACCACCGTCCAGTCTTTCTCACAATCAAGGACAGATATGTTGAAAAAGGCCCAAGCCTAACAAGGTGGAACTTCAAGAAGGCCAACTGGGGACTCTTTAAACACCTTACCAACATCCTGACGGCTGAACCGACGGTCCAGGGAAGGGATATCAACAAGGTTATCTTTTAACACATGCACACTCCAGGCAGCGAAAGAGAGCATTCCCAGAGGCGCTAGAAGAAACAACATCCCCTACTGGTCCAACACCTTACAGGAACTACATGACCGAATGAATGAAGCAAGGAGAGAAGCAGAACTTCAACCCTCACAAGAAAACCACAATAGACTACAAAGAGCAACAGCCAAGTTCCAGAAAAGGAAACTCGAGGAGAAGAGGAATAGATGGAGAAAGAAAACAGCAACTCTCAACTTTGTAAAAGAAGGGAAGAAACTGTGGAGATTGGTCAAAAGCTTAAACGAAGAGAACATAGCAGCAAGCCAATTAGTCACGCAGCTGGAAGATAACAAGATACTCAGTGGAAAACAAACAGCAGATCACATTGCAAGAGCTTATGGCAACGAAAGCAATATCAACATTGATAAAGATAGGCAGAAAGAGATAAGATGAGAACTGAATGCTAAGCAACTACACACAGCACATCAGACCCCATGACTAAACCCATCACCCATGGAGAGCTCGAAAAGGCCATTGCCAAACTGAGAACAAGAAAGTCCCCTGGACCAGATGGAATCTGTATCAAAATGCTGATACATCTAGGCACAACTGCACGTGCTAAACTTCTAGAGATATATATGTGAGCAGTCGGGAAGTGTGTTTGGGTCATGGGTGAACACTAGGTTCGCACGTGGAAGTTAGGGACCGATTCAGGCAGTAGGTATTTAAGAATTAAATTGCTGTGAAGTTAGCGTCCCCGTGGTGTAGTGGTAACACGCTCTGTCTTGCAAGCTGAGAGACCCTGGTTCGATCCCCGGCAGGGACAAAAATTTATAGAGTAGGTTTTTTCGGCCCTTCTTCTCAAAATTGATCATTCACAGTAATTGGTAAAAAATCCCTGGTGACACACTTCCCTAAAATAATATGTAACATCTGAAAAATTATCAGACTAAGCTCACCTTCCTCCCCCTTAAATACTGTATAAGAGAAAGAATACCATGCTACTATATGCCTAACCCCCCCTCACATATATACAACTACAGTTGGAGTGAAGGTACTGTCCCCCATACATGGAGAGAGGCAACAATGATCCCCATCCTGAAGAAAGGTAAAAACAAGACTAAGGCCTCCAGCTACCGCCCAATCAGTCTCACCAGCTGTGTCTGCAAAACCATGGAACGGATTGTCAACAGCAGACTGAAATGGTTTCTAGAGTCTGAACACATTCTCATGCCAGAACAAGCAGGATTCAGGGAATGTTGGGGTTTTTTTTTGTTTTTTGTGGTAGAAAGTACTTTATTTCTCAAACAACAGCGCAGAGTATACAATAGCAATAAGACAATAATGAGACAATGGTAATAATCAACAAGTTATAGTGATGCTATTCCTTCAATGAGATAATGATGGCAAATGGTGATGATGATGAAAACAAATCATTCTTACTGATGATCTGGCAAAGTATATGTACCGACACATAGTACGTTAATTTTATTTTTCAAGTCAATATTTACTGGTCCAAAGAGATTAATGGAACTTAACTAGGCCTATAACCATTCTGTCACAGTCATAATATTTTTTCCTTATTCAGGAATAAGATACTGTTCGTCACTGAGATGAAACATATACTGTATATACATATCATAAAGCTTATGCAAAACCAGAGATCGTCGCGTGTTCAGGATTGACACTTATAATAATAGCCTATATGTAAGCTTATAATTATAAACTAGTCTATATCTTTAATGTGCCACTGTGTGGTTCCATGATCAGAACTTTGTATTCACTTGATTATGATGAGGATTGAAATGATAACGTTAACATTAATGACAAGATGATGAAAAGTCTGATAATAAGCTCTTCGCCAAGTATGCGTAGGGAGATGAATATCCCATGCGACCTACTAAGATACTGTACTAGAGTACACCACCTAGGTGATCTTTCACCTTTCGCTCCATTGCACGTGTAACAT
>JAWQUT010000031.1:2396034-2426034 GCA_033807755.1 Ellobium chinense
AGTTAGGTTTTTTGTTGTTTTTTTTTTTTTGCCCAGCAACGGCAATGTATCTATAAATTCACACTCCTCGTCTCGTTATGAGACAAAACAGCAGGCCACTAGTCTATAAATAAACTCATCAATTCAATAACACGAGGCTAAGGCCGAGCATTTAGATCTAACCAGCACGGGTTGGGCGTACTCACATCATTCAAAATACAATGTTTTTCTAGGTATGTAAACAATGCTACAGACATGTTATGGCCCGATAAAGGGGCTGGATGGAATCGCGTACCACAAGAACTGCTTGATCCACAATAGGTATGGCTGCGACAAAGAACATTTTCTCGAGAATAAAATAAAAGGAAGGTATATTAAAAGAAAGAAAGGAGCAGTTATCATAGAAAAACGGGGATGGGAGAGAGTGAGAGAGAGAGACAAACAAACAGACAAACTGATATACATACATACATACATACATACATACATACATACATACATACATACATACATACATACATACACAGACAGACAGACAGACAGACAGACAGACAAACAGACAAGACTGTGTGATACTGCTTAGTAATATCCTCAACATATTACGTCAAACATAAGTAAGTACTGTCAAATGAATGTTCTCAAGAGTCTTAGTAAATATGTGATGCAGGTGGCAGCAAGTGAGGCTTCATCAAATATGTCCTCAGGATGTATGCTTTCAAAGTTCTTCAAGTGCCGAAGTCTCATGAGTTCATACGGTCTGTGTGTTGCTTCTGTGGCAAACCACCGTTGCATTTTAAAGCTGATGAGATTGCATTCAAGAACAATGTCATCGGTCTGGCAAATAAGATTCCTTTTCCTTTCAAAGTTGTCCATTATGATTTTATCAAACGTTGTGTTTCTCGCTTCATCCCTCAAATTTCTCTTGATGTGTTCTGAAATCTCACAGTTGGCATAGGACCGGAGCTGATCGTTGTCGTGTAACAAGAGAAATGTTTCAAAGTCAGGGTACGAGGTCTTAACGCTGGGGAAGCCAGTTGCTGAGTACTGTTCTGGAAGTGCGTTGTTTAATTTGTCAGTTGTGATAAATTGTTCCTTGCAGTTTTCTTGATCAACTTCTTCACCACCAAATTCTTGCTGTGCTAGGTGATGCTGTTGATAACGCTGGTGACAATTGCCCTGTTCTACATTCCTCTCCATTGTCACTGCAGATAGAGTAGAGGCACTATATGCGGCCACTTGTCACTTTTATTGGCTGTAAAAGCCATATCAATTATGAGAGCCAAATTATGTTTTGTTCCTGGCACATGGCGGTGGGCTGGATAACATGGTGGATGGTAGATGATCAGATGGAGGGTTTTGATTTAAAGAATGACTGTAAACGTCGCTGGTCTCTAATATGTTGGCTCGGGGACTTTCGGTTCCACTTACCGGGGCTTGGGTGGGGCGCTTGCAGAGAGCCCTTACTACCACTGCTCTCTACCATGGAGGAGGCCACACCGCGGTCCGCCATTGCACCGAATCGCAGGACGATCGTCGTCGCATGCGGGTTTCCTGCAATTTTGAAAGAAGATAGGCCGATGGATATCAGAAGTGACTGGATTACTGTCTCAACAGTCGAGGGAAGTCCTTCAACTGGCATACTGACTTCTGTCAAAGGTTATTCTTCAAGAAAAGCACAAATTTATCCAGCGTGCAGAAAACACGACCGTCTTCGCTTAGTGGGTCAGCGGAAGTCCTTCAGGGAATGTTACAGCACCGAGGATCATGCAACCTACTTGTCTCAAGTTGTTGATGATGCCTACCTACCAAGAACAAAAGAAAGTCCTGACACTCTGGATCGATCTCCAGAAGGCATTCGACAAAGTATGGACCGACGGACTGATTCTGAAACTACGCAGAAACGGCATACAAGGGAACATGATGCGATGGATCCAGTCATATCTCCACAATAGAAGAGCAAACGTGTCCCTTGGGGGTCAAGATAGCAAGAAGGTTCTACTTCGACATGGGGTCCCCCAGGGAGGAGTGATCTCTCCCACACTTTTCCTGGTGTACATCAATGACCTGGTAGAGGAACTGCCACAAGGAATAAAAGCTGCCTTGTATGCTGACGACCAGGTCTTGTGGTGCACAGAGGAATACTTGACCATCGCTCATATGAGAATGCAAATTGCAGCAGACATCTTTGCAGCATGGGCAGAGAAGTGGCTGGTTAAAATCAACACAGACAAGTCATCCACAACATTGTTCTCCCTCTCCGCAAAAGATAAAATCAAGCCAATCCACCTGGGAAACATGACGCTCAGCGAAGACAATGAACCAACTTATCTTGGTGAAACATTTGACAAAAGACTGACATAGAGGACACACATAAAGAAAGCAGAAGCAAAGTCAAGGAGAAAACTAACCATCCTGAGGAAACTAGCAGGCACAAATTGGGAAGCAGACGAACGAATCCTGAAGAGGGTTTACATCGGAACTGTCAGACCCCACCTGGAGTGCGGATCATCAACATGGTCAACAGCTGCCAACACACATCTGCAATCACTAGACAAGGTGCAGAATCAAGCCCTGAGAATAATTACGGGGGCCATGAAAACAACACCTATAGCTGAGCAGCAGAAAGTAACTGTCCTGCAACCACTGTCTCACAGAAGAGACACCAAGAGCATGATCCAGGCTAAGAAGTACAGCAGGTTGCCAGACCATCCAACGAGGACCAGACTTGAGAACCTGGCCGGAGGACGTCTTAAAAGGAGAAGCTTTGTTCACCATGCTAGAAGACTGCGTAGACAATACCAGGATGAGATACCCCCACAGACAGCAACACTGACACCTACACTATACCCAGTTCCATGGGAACAGACAGGTAACACAATCAAAATCAACACATCAGTGGATGGAATACCACCAGGAAGTGAAAGCAACGACTTACAGAGACGAACAGCCACTCTCTCCATGATCGAAGAGCATTCCCTAAAGAATCATGGATTCGTGCTTACACAGATGGATCTGCAACAGACGCTGCGAAGAACAGAGGAGCAGGAGTTTTCATAGCATATCCTGAGGGACATACTGAGGCTGCACACATACCCACAGGAAAGTTTTGCACCAACTATGCCGCTGAGACTCGGGCACTAGAATATGCTGCAAACATTATCGCAGCATCAGTCTCAGACTGACAGATGCCTTGTCAGGTCTGGAGGCCATGTCCAGTGACAAACTCCCACATCTGAGGGAAATGTTGCACAGCATGAATAGAACAGGAGAATNACGTCTTAAGAGGAGAAGCTTTGTTCACCATGCTAGAAGACTACGTAGACAACATCAGGATGAGATACCTCCACAGACAGCAACACTGACACCTACACTATACCCAGTCCCATGGGAACAGACAGGTAACACAATCAAAATCAACACATCAGTGGATGGAATACCACCAGGAAGTAAAAGCAACGATGTACAGAGACGAACAGCCACTCTCTCCATGATCGAAGAAGCATACCCGAAAGAATCATGGATTTGTGCTTACACAGATGAATCTGCAACAGACGCTGCGAAGAACAGAGGAGCAGGAGTTTTCATAGCATGTCCTGAAGGACATACTGAGGCTGCACACATACCCACAGGAAAGTTTTGCACCAACTATGCCGCTGAGACTCGGGCACTAGAATATACTGCAAACATTATCGCAGCATCAGTCTCAGACTGACAGATGCCTTGTCAGGTCTGGAGGCCATGTCCAGTGACAAACTCCCACATATGAGGGAAATGCTGCACAGCAAGAATGAGAACAGGAGACTTGTCCTACAGTGGATACCATCCCATAGTGGCATCCCGGGAAACGAAAAGGCTGATCAACTAGCAAAACAGGGTGCAGATGCGGAGCAGTGCCATAAAGAGGTCTCATTCCATGAGAAAAAGACAATCATCAAGGCACTGCCAAAAGAGAGACCCCTGCCTATAGACGGCTACAACTCGCTGGATCGAGCTGGGCAGATGATATTAATGCGCCTCAGAACAGGACATAACAGGCTGAACAGCCACATGTTCAGAAAGTTGAGACTGGTTCCCTCCCCGCTTTGTGAATGTGGTCTTGCTGAACAGACGACAGAACACATTATTATTACAAGACTGCCGGCAGTATAATGAACAGAGGGCAGGGTTGTGGCCAAGACAGACCTCGCTGCAGGACAAGCTTTATGGACACAGTGAAAACCTGCGGGCAACAGTTGACTTCATTGGGAGGACTGGTCTACGTGTGTAGCCATCGAAAGCGAACTAGAAGAAGTGTCTATCCACTTAAGCTTGTTGGCATATATTATTTATCTACTTGCAAAATGCACGTTCATTCTATAGACAAAGAAGCTAGAGTCATAAAACAAACAAAAAAAAACCCCCAAAAACTGATGCCTCATAGATTTCATTCTCCTTGTTGGTAACCTCATTCAACACTGCCATTTACTTACATACTGGCAGTACGACTTGAAGACTCATATGATTTGTGGAAAAGACGTAAGGAAAGTGTGATACTGCATATTTGGCCCCAAATAGTTCATCATAATTTATTAGGATGGTCTGTAATTAGTAGACCTTGTCAGAATCTGCGGGAAACCAGATTAGTGTAACTCTGACCCTTTGAAATGAGTCAAAACAACTCACCATGTGTCTTACAACCATGTATTTCATTAACTCTTTCAGTCACTGGGGTACTTTTGTGCACCCTTTTCTCCATTTCAGTATATCACCTAAACATTAAACCCAGATCAGCAGTAGTCTATGTATTCTCCAATATTTTCCATAGCAGTTTATTGAAACCATTGTTTGAGTTTCACATGAGCAATGCACAAATGAGCAGCACTTTTTCGCTGCCTTCAGACGCATTTGTGAGTATCCAGTATAAATGTCATATAGTAAAAAAACAAGAACTTCATGAGAGGCATTGTGGATAAGGAAGATGCTTTTATGTAGCGATTTGTCAACACCTCCTGGAGCCCTCATTAGTGTCTTTATGCACCACACTTGCAGAATATTAAGAGAATGTGGATAAATTAATGTCCTCCAAAGGTACAAATAAGGAATGCCTGAAATGAGATGCAGGTTTTCTTTTGAATCAAGGTGGACTGTCCCACAGTAGTGATTTCTAATACAGTGAAAATTACTCATGTAATAAGAACATCCTGTTATTAAGTCAAACTTTCACCTGCAGGAACTGAAGACTATTCTATTACTTCTTAATCAGGTGGACCTCGATAATAAGTACACCTGAATAATAGATACATTCTCCAGGCACAGGAGACAAACTTATTACCGAGATTTCGTACTTTTATAGGTACTAGCTTCCTCTTCCCTACAAGAATTTCGAATTTCTTATTATTTTAGAGCCCTCTCCTCACCCCTCATCCCCCCCCCCAACCCCCGGAGTGTTGACTCGGATGTATGAAATTGAATTCGCTAGATTGCTAGTATTGCCCGAAAGGAACAAAGTGGACTTATCCGCCTGTATTTCCATCTTTGGAGTTCGACTGTATAATGTACAAGCACTGTAATTTATTTTGTGGGTACACAATCATACGAAAGACATGGCATGGGAAGAAAAAAAAGAGAGAAAAGAATTTAGAGCATAGGTCTATTATTATTGTTTGGCATTAAATCCCTTCCATCTGCACTCGTTTGCGCAAGAGGCGTAACTATCTGTAAACAAAATGGCGGATAATCTCCGAGCAAGTTGTGTGGTTTGCAAGACGGAAGACAATGTTAAACGGTGCAGTCGCTGCAAAAACGTATTTTATTGCTGCAGAGATCACCAAAAGCAAGATTGGTCCAAGCATAAGGGAAGCTGTAAAATTATTTTGTCGTTAAATGAAAATGAAAGGCAAGTTGTTGTTCCAGACCCAGCAACGATGCAGATTCCCGTCCCCGAGTCCAGAACAACTGATGTGCTTTCACAGGAAGCTGAAATCGAAAGGATCTTAGATTTTAGCTCAGTGAAGTTGCCAGATGATCGAAACCTTTCAGAAAAAATACAGAGCCAAAGCAAAGAAATTTTTCAGGAGTTAATGCAATCAGAGACAGACAGTTACTGTGGTCCTGCAGATAGCATTTCCTCCTCAGAAAATAAAGCCAACGATACTGCTGACAAAGACACACGAACAAATGCATCACAGAATGCCAGTGTGGAGGCCGAGGACTCAGTGCCTTTTGATAGTAGACCACTGCGAAAACTGAAATTTCCCAGGCCTGATTCTTACAGGCATGAAGATCTTGCAGCGTTCATTGTTGTGAGGCTAATTAATTTAGGCTACTGTGTTGTTGATGGGGTGTTTGAAGATGACCTCATAGATGATATAGTATCGGAAATAAAAAGTTTAAAAGCCAAAGATGAGCTGAAGATAGGTCAGCTTGCTGGTGGTCGGACAAGTGGTGATGATTCACTAAAGGTTACTGAGACAAACATCCGGAGTGATATGGTCAAGTGGTTTCAAGGAAATGAGAAGGGACTGTCTCATGCCTCAAAAGCTCTGGGTATTATGGACTCAATTTCAGCTTCCTTTAATCTCCATTTGAGAAAGTATGGGCGTATTCAGGGACGAACAAAGGTAATAATAAGAGACATGTTTATATCTAACACGAAAGATCTGGTGGAGGTTGATTAGAAATCGTCAAAGTCATAAGCAGTTCATCTATCTCATTTGAGTGAGTTTTGCAGGCGACAGGAAAAAACCTATATGAGACAACACAAGAAAATAATGGTAATCTTAACTTTAATGCTGATTTTTTAACCAATGTCTTTGTGATTTACTTTGTGACAATTGATGGTTGTATCAAGTTGCTGCAAACACAAAAATAACCTAGTTTGCAAAACTGCCTTCCTCTGAGATAGGCAATCTATCTCAGAGAAAGGCAATCTACTAGGCTATGATGAAATGCTACTTAGGAGGCACAAGTGAGAAGAAAGAGACCTTAATGGTTGTAACACAAAACAGTTCTTTGTAAGAGGATGTTATGAAATGGGAGCAAAGCATGCAAAAAAAAAAAAAAGGAGAAAAACCAACAAATAAGTCATTCATTTACTTCTCACTTGGTTAGGGAGTTATTTAAGTGGTGAGTTTATTTGTTTAATATGATGCACATAGAAGTAAGTTTACAATACTTGATCTTGTAGTTTCCAGGTATTTTTGCTTCGAGGGAGATGTGCTCAGTAACAAAAACTTTTTGTTCTCTATATTTCCACCTCAGGCTATGTTAGCATGCTATCCAGGCAATGGGACCTTCTACAGACGCCATATAGACAATCCCAAGAAAGATGGTCGTCGCATAACAGGCATCTTATACTTGAATAAAGACTGGGATGTTGAGGTGATTCAGTGATATTGCTACAAATTCATGGATGTCAGATAATTCTGTGAAATTTAAAACAATATTATCATTTAGAGAAGGCTGTCTGACATCATTCCAGGCAAATATTTTTATAGAAAATTCACAATCAAACCTTAGCTTAATCCATATAACTCTATCATAATTGCTAGTCTTGGACATGTTTTTTCCATACCCTATTCAAAGCATATTAAACTTGCCGGGATATTTGTATGAAGCAAGTGACCAAACCATAACACTACACGCATTTATGATTGTGCTTTTACATAATGATTGTGTTTAGTATGTCATCTTTAATAAACATAACGGTTGAGATGAGAAAAGAACAAATTGCCAAATGATTTTCCTTGCAGCCAGCCTCCATTAAAAAGCAATTAAATTTGAGGAATTTGACCACTTAAGGATAATTTCATTGCAGATACCACAATGCTAGTGATGTTATGCACATAGATACTAACTTAAAAAATAGAGCAGGTTATTCAGATGTGAGAAATCCCATTACTATAAATTCAGAGACAGGGCTACTTTGCTGCTGACACACAAAAAGATTCTGTACAGTGAATTTGTGATTCACACAGTAAATTTAAGCGAAATCAGTGCAGCACACAAATCACAGTGAAATGACACAGCATGAAACCAAAAAATTCTTTTTTTCAATATTATGATATTATTTTTTTATTAATGCACTTATAGATTTTTTCTTTCTGTGCAATCTAAATTTTGACTTTCATTAGAAGCATAAAAAAAGTTAAAGAAATTTATATGAAAAATACTGAGAGGGCATCCTTGAAGTTGGAACCTAAAAATTACAAATATTTCCTTTATCAATTCACAGCTGTCCACTTTTTGGTTGTGTACTGTTCCAAAAATAATAAGTTGTGTCTTTAATGAACCACCAAGCACAGAATGTGATGAAAGATGATAGATGAAGGATGATGGTTCTCCTTTGCTAGAATAATTATGGATGTGATGGGTAAATTGAAACATTACTGTATCTACCAATATAATTAGGGTTACACATGTGTAAGAAGTTTGCTTTCATTTAATGTCTCATCTAATGGTTAATAAAATATACCACTAGTTTGATTGATATATGTGTGGCATTGTTGGCCAATCTGACTGACAGTGTGATCGATTGATGTTCCAGTTATTGCCTTTCCAGCCCTGAATATGCCATAACTCGTGCATAGGGATGAAAATGTGTCAAAGATGACAGGATATAAATAATGATATGTTTAGATTGCCATTTCAGAAAGTAATAATTTGAAACTCAACACAAGATCCAAATAAAGCCAAATGTGTAGTGAGCAGGAGAAATTTTGATATTCACAACAGGTGCTGATAATCACAGATGTTACTGTTGTGCTTCTGCTGAGGTGAAAAAAGTACAAACAGCTGATTGCAAGTGGTGTGATGTTTGGGTCCTAATGTTTAAACATCTGAATCAGCACGAGATTTGATGCTCATAATTATGTTGTGTAATTTACACAATCCAAGATAGATAATACATGTACTTGTGGTGGGAAGTGGGTAAGTAACTACACTGGGTCTCTTTTTGGAATGGCTGATAAGCGTAATGCTTAGTCCTGTTTAGTGGATGAGGAAAGATGGTTGATTGTACTGCTTACTTCCCTTGTACTGTAATGCTGCTGTTAAGAAGGCTATGGCTATTTGAGGGTGTTGTAATGTATGGCAATATTTTGTGGCACTTCTTGCTCTGATAACTTAGACTGTGGTTTCATTGTAATGCAGAAAGATGGAGGTCTCTTGCGAATATTTCCACCATATGGAGACAAACCAGTGGATGTGCCACCTCTTGCCAACAGACTTTTATTTTTCTGGTCTGACCATAGAAACCCACATGAAGTTCAGCCTGCATTCAGAGAACGGTGAGTCTTTGTATCACTACGTCCTGTGCTGTTTGTCAGTCACAACACACAAATAAATTTGAAACAAACCTTTTCAACTTAATTTCATCCTCCTTTGTAGTCTGATTGGATACAATATGTTTTCTGTTATACTTTGTGGTGCAAGTGGCTGTTCGTTACTTCATCTGCTTCATTTTTCATTTTCATCACCTCACACCATTTTGTGTCAGGTGTAGAAAAATGATGCATGACAGTAATAATATATTGATACTGTTGTAACACTGCAAGTCAACAAAATAACAGTGGTGACCAGATCCAAAAGTTTTAAAGATTAGGACTGAATGCAGAATGCCATCTGATTTTGAATGCTGGCAGTAACAGTGGGAAACATCATCGATGTTTTGGAGGTGTCCTGCAGTTACCGCCAGTGTGTAGAGTTAGACAGCACTATGCATATGGAATCAAGAACTGCACACACTGTTATGTTAGAAATTGGATGAAGAGTAGAATATATGATGCTGCATCACGGTGGTTCTGTCTCAACATCAAGATAAGTCATGGCTCAGTAACAGATGTATCAAGCGTTAATTTTTCAGGAGCAACCGTAGGCTATCATTTTAGATTACATGCTACTTTAGTATAGGGCTGGGCAGCTTGACTCAAAAGATCGAGCTGAGTCAATCTTGTCCTTCGGCTCGATTAACTGACTTGGCGAGTCAGGATCATTTCTTAAGATCCGATCCTGAAGCTTTAATTTTAGTTCCAATCTTGGCTTGACTAAATGTTAATCATGCCACATGTTCATTGCAAGGTTAGCGCGGGCTGAGTGTTGCAGCTTCTGTGAATGCAAATTAAGGGAGGTTTTTTATGTTAGATAGGAGGGATGGGAAGAAGAAGAGTTGTTAGCAGTGGAAGTAGGGATGTGCTAAGAGGAGGGATAAGGTGACGGGGCGCACGCCGAAGTTTGGCATGGTACCGTCGATGCTAATTGGTTGAAAAAGGCTCTGATTTATGTCTGTCTCTCTGTGTGCATGTGTGAGTGTCAGTGAATGGTATTCATGAAGCCACATGAAATTCAGTATCAGAAGAAATGAAGGGGCTACTAGTTTATAGCATTAACCCATAGTTTTTATTATAATTTAGCCTAGTGCTGTCAAATTACACTGTATTATAATTTTTATATAATATTATGACATAATTATATTGTTTCTTATTTTCTTCATAATAAAATGAGAATGATAAATGAAATGAAGAAAAAAACAACCTTCAAATGAAATGGCCCTCAAAGACCGACAAGAAAACAATGCCTGCCCCGAGGAGGATGATTTATGCTGACGATATATAAACAGATCGTTGTGTGAGTCGGCATCACTGATCTTTAGTTGTTCCTATAGAGGCAGTACCAGCCTCTCATGAATTGAAAAAGCTCGAGCTTTAGTTAATCTTACTCGTATGGCTGCATTACCAGCCTTTACTGTGGACTCTCTTTCCTTCACGAACTGAAAAATCTCGAGTTCAAAAGATCGAGCTTTAGTCAGTCGTTACGATCCTTGCCACCAAAAGATGAAACTGAGTCGACTTTTCAAATTGAGGGATTGGCCCACCCGTGCTTTAATATCTCTTCAATCAGGGACAACAATTTTTACCTTGTGCCCTGCCCCATTCAGTTTGAATGTTTAGTTTATAAAGGAAAATTTCCCATGATGTGCAGAGAGATTTTTTTTTTCTATCAGTCTGGCAAGAGTTCTTGTACCAAGTTATCACAGTCATAGGCAGATAGCCTATCTCAGAGATAGGCATATCAATTATCATCCAGCAAAATCACGAAGTAAGTCATGAAGTCACTGGTTAAAAACAGCAGGATAGTTTGAAATTGGCATTTTTCACTTGTGTTGCTTATTACAAATTTTTCCTTCTCCTGAAAAACTCACTCAAATGAGATAGGCAAACTGCCAATGACTGTGACAAATACGTAAGAAGTTGTTAAATGTTGGTAGGATAACTTCATATACATATGCTTAGTCATCTTCCTCTGCAGTCTTCGTAGGGGGATTTAAACTTCTGGAGAAGCCGAACCTTGGCGATTCCTCCTGTAGACTTTCTTTTCTGGAGATGTAACCTCCACTTTCCACCTCCCAGCTACTGTAGTATGGAAATGGGTCTCAGAAGCCTGCAGAAAGCTAGAGGAATTAAGGCTGAAGCATCATCTGACTGGAGAGAGAGGCATGCAGTATATTCAGCATGGAGTCCTACTCCTAATTTCTTGTGCAAAGGTTAAAGGGTCATGATTTCCATTTGTGGTCGTCATTGTAGGCTGAATTTCAACACTGTATAATAGCTATAAACCAAGTATTTGCTTTGACACAGATTTGCCATGACGGTCTGGTACTTTGATGTGGAAGAACGAGAACAAGCCAAGATTGAGGAGCTAAAGCAAGGTATATAGCAACTGTGGAAGACCAATTTTAAATTGAAGTTGTTGTTGTTTATGCTGTTGTTTTGATCCCATGCTGTTGAGTTTTTTCACTCTTTCACAACCAGTGCCAGATATATGAATGTGCTAGTGTTCTTCAGTTATTCCAGCAAGTCATAAAGTGTATTTATGGAATGCAGAGTTTGGAGGCAGTAAATCTATAAAAATAAATGTTCAGGTGTTTTACAGGACTTTGTGGTCATTTCTACAATATGGCTCATGTAGTGGGCTGCCTCTGTTTCAGCAAAGCCGAGCGCTATATAAATGCTATGTATTACATGTATTATTATTATTAACTTGTGTATGCTGAGTCCTTAGCTGAAAGATCGCATGCCGATCATGGCTGGTTCAGTTTAAGTTATGTGAGATGCTGAGTGAGAACTGATAAATCCTCAGAAAAGAATAGTTATCTCTCAATGGTCAGTATGGTTGTTTAACCCATCTCACCAGCTTAAATGTGGACAAGCATTGCATCAGTTATGGGGCATAGCACTGAGCCAAGTCAACATTTAGTGTTAAAGTTTGTATAATGTTTAGGGCCACAGAATAGCCTTCATTAATGAAGGGACTTCCATCTAAGTGCAAAAGATCAACTGCTGGGAACAAGTATTTGAAATATGAGCCTTTCCAAAAAGCTGGTCAAAGAGTTTCTTGTGAAAAGTTACGGGGTAACACACTGAAATGTCCTTTTTTCTGAAAGACCTTCATCTCCTTTCTTCATCTGAACTCGCCATTGACTGCTATCTTCAGTACAGCCTGAAAGAACTGAAGGTACAGCCTGAAAGTGAGAATTGTATGAATCAGCTATGTCAGCTTTCTTGACATAGGCTGGGGAGGAGGGGTGCCCACATGATTTTCAACTTATTTTTTGACACTTGCATCAAGCAAATCAATTTTAGAATGACCAAATTTTCTTAAACTTTGTTATAGAATTTCATTCATTTGCTCTTTGAAGTTGAATGAATAAAATTTTAGAAGGCTAGGTTTATGTGTTAATTTCATTAATTTTAGTAATTTAGTAATTAACGGTCATGTTATTATGCCTGAGATATGAGGATTAACTTTTTGGAAAGGCTCATATGAAATAGAGAGATAGAGAGAGAGCGAGAGAGAGAGAGAAAGAGAGAGATTCCCAAATGGCAGCACTGATTGGTACACCGTCAGTCAAATGAAGGCTTTAATCCAGCTGAATATCTTTCGGTGCATTATTTACACGAAATGTTGATGTAAGCATGAGCTGTGATATACAAATACAACTTAGGAGATTTGCTAATGGACTGTAGAAATTACAAGAGACAAGATTATTGATTTGTCTCCATTACATAATTTACATACCATCCCATGTAATACTCATGTATGAAATATGACAAGCATATGGAAGGGTTGGACAAATCCAACAACAATCCTGTGATAGATGTTCTTAATGCTTATCTTTGCCAAGACCTCTTTGTATCGTAAGAGGAAGTCCCATAACCCTCTGTCTTAGATGAGAAAGCATGAGGATTAGACTGGTGTGGTTATTGATTTTAAGATTTGAAGCAAGCAATATAGTTAAGCCAATAGGATGCATGTATGTGAATTGTGGTTTTATTGAACACAGTGTGTGCACACAAATCAACTTTTATCAAGCAATCAAGCATCAGCAGAACATAACACAGTTATCCCACAGTTAGGGATGAGAAAACATCCTAGGCATAGTCTCTAAATAAGGGCTCTCCAAGGAGTGGTTTCTTTTTCTATTACTTACTACCCATAATCATGACCCTAGCCCTTACCCAAATACAGCTTGTGAGATTCCCAGATTTCACAAAATTTAAATTGATATCTTTCAAGAAGGGAACTTCTCAGCTGTGCAGCCGTGATTTTCTCAGACATAATGCAATTGAAGATACATGTACTGTCTTGGTTGATGGAATATTAGCGGCGTCTAAAATTGACACCGCATTGTTTTTTCAGTACCTGTCAATTATAAATTTACAGAGACCGACAGAATAAATGGACAGATCAAAGCACTGGAGGACAAAAAGAAGCAAATGGAAGAGGTATAATATATAAACACACACACGCACAAGTTAATAATGCTTATTAATACTTTAAATATGATAAACCACAAAGATGGTTTCATGGTAGAGTCACCAAAGTGGTCAAATTTGGTTGATATTTTTGCAACCACTACAAAAAAATCTGGCCAGTCATATGCTGTTGTGTATCTTCATTCAGAATATCTGTGGTTTTATATTTATTTCATGGAAAAGTCATATTATTCGAAATTTGTCTGAATTGTCACACATTTAAGTGGGTATTTTCAATACAGAAATATTTTTAAGCCAGCACTCAAAGTGTCATATATCATTTTGGTACCTTCCTGTAAATGTAACATTGCCACAAATGTCATTATGAAATTGCATAATGTTACATTGTCTCTTTTTCATGATTGATGCTTTTATAATGGGCAGTGCGTGCATTTTGTAATAATGTTACATTAGTGATATTTCAAACATAATGGTCTGACTTTATAACTGTATTGAGCTGTATAGAGAAATAATTACTGTTCCAAATTATTTTTGACTGACATATCAGTTACGGGAGTGTTGTTGCAACTCTTGATTTAAATATAGCATAACAGTGGCAGTGGTTTGAAATTATTATTACTTCATTGCTATAATACTGTTTGTAACAGTGTTGAAAAACATCTCATTTCTGTTCATAAGCATTTTCATTGACATATCTGTGGAGGAAGTATACATTTTATCCCTCTTGTTACAATATTGTCATTTATGGTATATAAAATATACATATTAGAGATATATGGTGTGCCATATTCTGGAGAAGGCTGGCAATGGCAAAGTTATCCACGTGGTAAAGGTAAAGTGACACATTTCCGACGGCATATGCAGCCCAGTTTTTTCACTTCAGGGGATAGGTAATACCTAGTCTAGTCAGTAATTACATCCTATCATATTTCCAAATTAGGTTTCAATTTTTTTTGTTTGCAACAAATTTCACAGGCGACCAGAGCTCAGCAGATACAGAACAGAGCCATGGAAACAGTCAAATCTCTGTCACCCCAAGAACTGCAGGTTAGAGGCTGTTAAAATGGCGTGTAGTTCTTTTATAGGAATGAGAGCATGGTATAAATAGTCACTGGTCTTGCTTGCCAGGCATGTCAGTTTGTTTCCAGCAAATTTCTACAGCTCTCTCTCTCTCTCTCTCGCATGCGTGCGCATGCACATGTGTGTGTATGGGTGGCTGGGTGGGGTGGGGGGAGAAGAGAAAGAGTGAGTGTCTGTATGTGTATGTGTGTGTGTGTGCAGGCACTAAAACATGTTCAGTAACCCCCAAAAAAACCAATAAAACAATGATAAAAACAAAAGCAAAATAATGCTAGGAACCATGTAGGTATTTCTATTTTGCTAAATAAGACCCTAAGCTAAAAAAATTGTGAACCAGTGGGTCCAAGGAGACCTTCATGGTGTCAGGAATTAAGTATTAGAGATCTCTTTCCTTTGAAAGGTCATTTGGAGTCCAGATAAGGCTACTGCTTTAGGGTACGCTAAATAATACCAACGAACAAAAGGTCACTGGTGTGAATTGAATATCATTATCCACCCTGTCCCATTACTTGTTCCTTTGTGGGCCTCGAGGTAAGATGCAAAACCGCGGGAAAACTTGCAATGTTTATCATTCTATCTTATCTATGTTGATTTATGAGGACATCTTCAAATATATGGTAATCAACATTATGTTGTCTCTTGGAAATAATACTGACTGGTAATACTGGAAATAAAAATGACTTTAAAGACTTACGACAGTATTATTTCTGGGTGGCAGCTTGTTTACAAAGATGATTTGTGGTGACAGGTGTTGAACATAACCAAATGGATGCATGGGCATTAGACTGATATTAGTTTAATTCACATTTCACTACTGTTATATTTTCCAGGCTGTCGCCCTCCTGATAGACAACCTTCCTAATCCCAAACAAGTCCTCACTGATTTGGGAATCTCAGATGCTGTCCAGGATGCACTCATTGTGTTCCTCAGCTCTCAAGACTGAGAATACAAGAGCTCAGAAGGATTCTTCCTACAGCAGTGTCAGCAGAATGTGTCAACTGTCATCATTTGTAACAGTAATTCTGACAACTGGACCGAGACTGGTAGAGTCCCATCCACTGGGCATACATCTTCAATGCAAATGGATATCAAGAGTTTTTATATTTGTTTTTCTTTTTCAGCATCTGTGGCATAAATGCAACCACATAGTTAAACTCTGTTGACACAATCCTCTGCTTAGCCCAGTCTCATATAAAAGTTGCAACTGTGTTATGTCTTACAGAGAGCATTCTGGATTAACTTCTGATAAAACACCCTCTAGAGCTTGGTGCGAAGGGCAGGTATGTTAGCAGAGTTTCACTGTAGCTGTATTTTGTTGTTCCACTGCACGAATATGAAAAAGTGAGCTGACTGGTAGGGATTTGTACTTATATACATCACTGCTGAGTGCATACATGTTGTTACACTAGACCTTACCTTGATGATCTTTAAGGGGAAGCATGGCCCTTTTACATAAAATATAATATATTACCATGGTGTGCACTACTCTCTTAATTCAGTACATTTTGCCAGCAAAATTGTGCAACGTAGTGTTGAAAAAATGCACTTTTTTATTCTGTTGTGGGTGGTGGTCTTAGTGACGATCTTACAATCTTCAGGCTTTTCTTGTACAAAATATGATGTTCTCGTTTATGGATAACACAAAATTAGTGTGTATTGCTGATGACTGTAGTGTCACGTTGGTGCAAGTGGCAGAGCACATTCACCACAGTACAGAAATGAAAACAATGTGGACTCAGTCTAAACTATGATCTTTTCTTTTTTTTTTTTGTCCCACTCCTTTCTGATTGGCGTCGGCGTTGGTTTGTTACTTTCATTCAGGGAGTTTACATTCTGTTCTTATTCTAGGATGTTACATTGTTACTCCCTCCCACCCACCGCCTACACAAGTGGGGGGTCACCTATATCCCAGACAGGGCCGTCTTAAGTATTTCGGGGGCCCTGGGCACTCAGGCCCCACGGGGCCCCTTACCTTCTTGATACAAAGTAAAAGGTTAAGTCTATAGGCCTACCATGTGTCTGAAAAAATTCACACCCGGGGCCCCCCAGAGCCCGGGGCCCTGGGCTACTGCCCATAGTGCCCTGCGGGTAAGACGGCCCTGATCCCAAACTATGATCATGTTGTTAGGGGCCTTGGGAAAGCATTTTATTCAATAATTTTCATCAGTCACCTGTCTGTAAAATGAATACTGACTGTATGCAGTGGAAGATATTGTTGGAATACTAATGATCAGCATCTGTATGTGGCAGCAATGCTGAATACTCTTCAGGGAATTGAGAGAGATCTAGAGTGATGATGCCTGCTGAGGTAGTAATAATGTGAAGTTGCATTAACCTGGATATGAGACTTCTAAACCACATTGTTATTTTTTACATACAGTAACGAGACCAGAAGTATAACTGAGAACAGAAGAATAGGAAGATAATAAGCTGTATGGAAGCTTGCCTTGATAAAAAATAAATAACAAGTATTAGTAGGAACACATCAGGAATGGCTTTATTTCAAGCAGAGACAATTACATGATAATGACGGGAAAAATATAAAATGTTTGACATATAGAGTATGATGTGTAATGATTGACAATATGCATGCTTACCAAATGAGTGATAAATTTGAGTAATGAATTCATGTGATGGGCAGTAACTTATGTCTTCCATACCAAATATAGTTAATTTCTGTTCACACCATTTATCTCAAGTCAGATCTATTACCCGTTCATCTCCATCTTGCGAACACTGTACAGTTGAAAATGATGATGTTACTCAAAGGTACACATACTTTCCCCAGATACTGAAGTACCCAGTATCACACTGTGATACATCATGTCCCATAATAAATCATGTACCCAACCTCTCATATGTTGTAACACACTAAATCAGTTTTACACCTTGCCACACATACACTATTCAGACTGTTTGAATGCATTTCTTGGCCATGTGGGTAGCTCAGTCCTGTCACCAGTCTTGTCTCATTCTGATATTACAAACTTGATCCATAAGGTCGTTTGTTATCAGGATTCTATGTAATGTTACTGTTATACTTACATACACACACTCTGCTACACATCATATTACAAAACCAGTCACATTTCCAGCTACACTCCAATACACTACTTTAAAAGTCCTGGGCATCACACAATGGCATATTGCTGGTAAAGCAGCTCTCTGATCTTGAAGTAATCTTCACACAATGTACCCTCCAGCTTCATCTTGCCTGCTGTGTCCTGAAAACACACCAACGAGTATGTCAATGTAGATGTGATACTAATTCACATAAATAAAAAAAAAATGGTCATGATGATGATCCTGATGATGACAGTGACGATGACATAGTCCCTTCAGCTGGGAGCAATACAGTGGAGTCCACTTAAGATAAACTCGCTTAAGATAAAATCTCGGTTAAAATAAACTTTCCTCATGGTCCCGATTTTTGCCTTCTTTACCATTACCAATCAACAACTGGTTAATATAAACGCCGACAACACAGCCTCCGCTTAAAATAAACCCTTCTTGTCGGCCCGCAAGTGTAAACCTGATGCGATTCATACTAAACTTACTAAAAAGTGGCTTTATAAGCCAAAGTCAAGCCCACACGCACTACCTGCCGTCTTGATGATGTAATAGGGCCATGTGTGCGGAGAGGGGTTGGGTTGGGGCAGAGAGTGTAGGGTGGGAAGGGCGATGCTTCGTTTACCTTGTATTAGTCTAGTTAGTACACTCAGTCTCTGCATGCGAGGTCCACTTGAGATTAGCCTAGACTAGCCTCCCTCCCCATCACCTCTCATGCGTGCATCAGCGCACAGTTGGTGCCATCTCTCTCTTCCCAGTCCCAAACAAGCGGCTAATGTAGACTATCCATCTGGTACGTGTGTGTGTAGTACACGAGTAGTTCTTTTCTTTTCCTGCGCTTGACCAGTAAACATCGAACCGATCTCAACGTAAAATCCTTCGCATTGCATTCCAAAATGACAGAGTTGCAGGAAAAAAAAAAAAGACGCTGAATCTGGATAGCAAAATGGAGCTTCTCAAAGATGTGGATAAAAATACCATGAAACAGGTTGTTTCCCTGGAAAATGGTTAAGATAAACCTTGCTTAAAATAAACTTATTGACTCGGTCCCGAGAGGTTTATCTTAAGCGGACTCCACTGTATGTTTTTGACAGACCACTGCTTCTTGGACAAAGGCACATGTCTTCGTTAGTTGTGTTGTTGTGTATAGTGTGCTAAGGATGGTCAGGGGTTGTGGAAGGAGCACATCACAGGTCTGTCAGATAGGGGAAGTGGAGAAAAAGTAGCCACAACAGAGCTCAAATTATTTAAAATGATTACTGGAAAAATTACAGGCAAAATGAAAAGTTTGCATAGAATAAGCCTGTCACCAGAAATTCATATTCACTTGGCCTATCGCTGACTGAACCTCAAGGTCTCCAAATGTGCCATACACTGCTGAAATCAAGTTAATGTGCTATGTTTATCATAAAAGCTATGTTTATCATAACTTTCACAACTCCAAGAAGTCTGGTCCTCCCCAGGATACTAAATACTGTAATTTACTGCAGCAATCGTGACTGACCCCCACTATTCCACTAACTTATGACCAAGGGTAATGATCATCTCCATGATTTCCGGAACCAGCAGAAAGAACAACAATGCAGCACAACATGTACACGACCAAAAAAGTACTAGCTAGTCACTGCTTCTCAGATTCTGGTTCACAGTACCTTATATTTATAACGTCAACTAACTTCAGCTAACAATGTGATGAAACTTCCTCTCGCTAATCTCTACCACTGGCTTAGGGCTGATTGTACATCGCCTTCCTCCCACCTTCTTGAACACTAATGATTTAATAATATATCCTGCACATGCACCGACCTGGTTTAGCTCTGTGATCTTTGTATCACTGAACTGTTCTTAAAACCTGTTCAGTTTTAATATGACAATACTATGCCATTTGAAAGAAATATTAAGATATATATTCTTCTATGCTACAGTCAGCCATTTTCAGGTCAGTCTTGCTGTGCAGCTGGACAAAAAAAGAACGATCTTTAGTGATTTAATATTATTTTAACAATAAAGATGATCCAACTGCAGGCTTATAAAATTCTTTAGAAATATAAGATCCTTGCTCTTGAACCCAATCAACAGAAAAAAGAATAACACAATAAGGGACATAAAATTTAGTGTGTCATTTTCTCCACATCAATCATCACATCAGTGTCACACTGATCACTCTGTCACTCTGTCTATTGACTTCCTTTTCTTAATTCAATTCTTTTCTACCAACATGAATGAAGTTCAATGCCCCCATACTAGAATACTGTACTGTGGTATCTCTGACTTCTGTAATGAGAGACTTAATGCAGTGTGTCATCACACAGGTTTATGTGCACATCATCAGTTCGCTTGTCCCTACATGAGGGAACCACTGATTGAACCTTACGAGCTTCCCTTGATGGAGCTCAGCTAAGAAGGGCTACAACATAGAGAGATAGAAAGAGGCAGATAAAGTCTAGCACCACTGTTTCAGTGGGGGGGGNGGGGGGGGGGGGGGGGGGTGAGGAGGAAGAGGAAGAAGCCAAGGTGTAATGCAAAGTCAAGAGCTTTGTGAATCCACACAGCCTGGATTTAATTACAGTAGCACTGTTGTGGCAAGGAACTAATTTAGGTCTATTTGGGTGATATTTTAGGTCCTTGTACATTAGACCTTCACTTTCATACCCCTCTTAAACATGGCTGTTACTGTAATGGAGCACGCACAAGAGCATTGAATTAACACAACCTTAGAACTGACCTTTAGAACTGATCGGTAAAACTACAGCAGCACTATCACTAATGAGCCATTTGTTTGATCTTGAAATCAAGTAAAGGGTTCATATGACATGACAAGTAATGGACACCATGTCAAAATCCAGAACTTGATACAGATATTGGTTCTTATATTTCAAGGATAGGAAACAGATATGCCTGCCAGTACTTGTCACTGAACAGGCTACTGTCTAGGAAGGGCTGAAGGGTTAATTTCACTAATCTGAATATACAGTGTGCATTGTATAAATGATAAGGATGTATGAAAGCCTACATGGATGAATAGCTTGTGAAAAAAAAAAAGAGAGAAAGAAAGAAAGAGAGAACTTTTGGTAGCTGTGTTAGAATGGAAATGGATAACAGTTGAGTTGTGAATGCGGATGATACAATATGCAGTAATGGAGAGACTGATGTGCAATAGAGTAATTAACAGTACGAAATTAGGTGCCAATGGCTAATTTGTTAATATTATTCAAAAGTATATTTAAGTATTGGCACAATATGCCTATAATAAACTAAACTGAAATAAAAACATAACTTATAATGATGTGCTGTAATCCCATGGCTGTATATTAGAGTTTTTGCAAGGAGGAATGAAAATGGGCGTACATGTGTTGATTTACACTACAGCTAGTCATACACAGATGGGAGAAGAAGGTGGTGCAAATACTGCAACCCTAAAGCTCCATTAGAACAACACTTAAATTGTACTCATGGCCCTATAGAGTAGTGCTAAGCCCATGAGCCAATGCCTCATGAACAAAGGACAATATTTAATTCAAACAAACCGCAACAGTAACTTCATTCAAATTTACTGCTGATTCTGTGCCTTCCAGTCCCAAGGAGATGATTTCTTAGGAGTGCAGCGGTTGATGAAAGAACTAAGGGGAGTGGGAGAAGAAAGACGGTGACACATGACGCTGATTACAGAAAACAATATACAAACAGAACTCACCCTTCTGACAGCAACCTGGTTATTACAGACCAAGACTCCACCTGCAAACTCACACTGCACACCAGCATTGATAAGCACAATCTTGAAGTCAGAAAGCTTTGGTTCATTGATGAACACTGAAGTGTGGGGAGGCACCTGTGAACAACCCACAATCTGGTGAATGCAAATTCGGTGATGCGTACTGCCCTTGTGGGCACAAAAACATGTACAAGTACAGAAAAAATTGCTGATTGGAAGTAGTGTAATACTAATATGATTCAGACAGTCATACCAAACTCTGATACAGTATACCTGAGACAATGCTGCAAATATCAAGAGAATTTCACTGCATTGCACAAAGTCTGCACAACCTGGTGCCTAATCAACTTTTTGACATTTTTTTCTCCACAATTTGCACTTAAATTTATGCATTAATTTATGATTGTGTTTGATTATTAATTTCAGATAGGTGTCTCTTGGATCATAATTGCATTAGTCTTGAAATTTATTATGTCTATGCTCCCAGTATTAAATAAAGGCTGCAGTTGCACAGTTTGAAATGAATGTCTTTAATTACTGAACAAGTAGGGACTTTGATATATATATATATATATATATATTGTGTGTGTGTGTGTGTGTGTGTGTGTGTGCGCGTGCGCGCGCGCGTATCTGTGCCTCCTCAACATTACTGTCTTTCTTCCTTGTACAATGAGATCCTAAATCTGAATAAAAAGCCAGACTCTCAGAATCTTTGTTAGCCTGAAGGAAGATTACAGGAAAGGAACCTATCTGCAAATTGCCTTTGTTATCACATGACCACTGTACTGTCTATACATCATGTTCTTTTCTCAAGCTGCAATTGCCTCTTATGCTCCCTCCTACTTCTGGTACTCCCACTACTTCTAATTCCTCCTTCTTTCATATACTGTATCTCTTTATATGAGCCATTCCAAAAAGTCTGTCCTTATAACTGGGACACGATAGATTATGTCAGAAATAATGAATGTAAAAGCATGTACTCATTCTTATAAGATTTTGTTCATGCCACTTTAAAGAGCAGTGCATGAAATTCTATGTACTACAAAGCTTATTAAAATTTTGTCATTCTAAAATTGATTTGCTGCATGCAGAATTAAAAAAAAAAAGTTAAAAACTGTGTCCTTTGTGATATTTTTCAGGATAACATAATATGACATATACTGAAGTAACTCATGCTGTTACTAGTCATGGAAAGAAAGCCTCTCAGGATAGTCTTTATATATATATATATGTATGTATGTATGTATGTATGTATATATATATATATATANATAGATAGATAGATAGATAGATAGATAGATAGATAGATAGATAGATAGATAGATATGGAAGAGAAGACATTTTTCATGACAAAAGATGTTTGACCAACTTTTTAGCACTGCATACTATCTATGATAAATGTGTCCTGCAGCTTTGCAGCTTTAAAACATACATTATCAATGTGAATGCCAGTAAACCATACATAACAACGTATGACATTAGGAAATATGTTTTATATAGGGTGAATAAAGAAGCATTTTTCATTACACTAACAGTAACACTCCACTAACTATTAAGCCCTCTAAGAAGTTTCTCCACCATACAAACATTACTTTTATTAACTTACCATTGCAGGTGGCAGTGCTTCCAGCGTGGGTGGGTTCGTATTCAGTTTGTCTGAAATGAAACACAGAAGCACTCTTAGATACAGGCAGCTCAATTATAATTAAAATAAAGGCATGAAAGCTACCTTTCAAAGAGATTCTGACAACCGCATTATGTACAACAAAGAGACTTTCTTTCAGTCATCTGGTAAACCTAGGATCGGTTATCCGTAAAATTGAGTTCAGTGCAAAATAATTTGGGAACATTAGGTTCTCCTTTAAAAAAAAACAAACTATCAGAAATCAAAAATGCTTAATAGCCTATTATTTAACACGTTAAAAAGTCTAGGGGATCTGAGAAATTCTAGCTAATGTAGGAAAAGAATCTGGAATAATGTAGGTCTCAACTTCAATAAAAAATGTTTACAGGGTTTTACCAGACCACTGGAAAGACGCTGGAGTTTTTTTTTTCAAGTTTTTTTTTCCCTTACGTATCCAATCATATGATTTAATCTGAATTATTCATTTTCCAGGCATCTCGCCCACCACCACGTGGTCTTTTTCTTTGTCTGTTGTAGTTGTAGCTTACAAAAATGCATCTGAGACAGCATCCCTGACACAGCTCATCTGGGGCACGTCACTCCTCAATTTTTGAAGAGCATCATTCCAAAACTCAGTAAATAGACGTCGTTGAAAAATTAGTTACATCTCGAAATGTATTCAGAGATGCATTATTTTGCAAAGAGCAATTTTCCAGACATTAATTCCCTTTATTACAAAAAATCCGCTGTTATTGAATTTTGAAAAAAAAAAAAAACGTTCTCCATTTTGTATTCTTTGTTAACCGAAATTAGCGAATATCGCATTTTTCTTTTTAACCCAGCAACCGTGAACTGACCGAGATCATTTTTGATCAGCCTTCAAATGAGATTCTCACTTGGAAGAATCACAAGTCCTCTGTCACATCGCCATAATTTTTTCTCCTTCACTATAGTCAAATCATCTATCTCTTCTGATTTTTGTTTACGTTACAAGGAATATCCTCTCTCAACCTACGATCCGTGTCCATACTGGCTTCCTGTTCCCTTGAAAACCTGTGTCTCTTTTTTTAAATAGATAAACAAACTGCTGTATTTAAATGACGGCAAGTGAGATGCATAGCTAGGAACAAGCAAAACACACTCCATGCCAAATATGCATAATAAGATTCCAATATGACATTGCTTGGCAACAACGCATTCTGACATTTTGTTCATCCTTGACTCCTTCGCTCTCTGTCACGTATACTTTTTTTTACAATGGGTACAACCCGCAACTCGTGCCGAATTCGATGAATCCAACCTTTCTATACGTCACATTTCCTGCATAATGAACTATATAGACGACTATTCCTATGTATCGGCTAATCGTCATGCTCCTTTCACATTTGCCTATGTCAGTTTTTGAGGTTCTGAGACGCTGAGCGCTTCCAACCTGCTGTTCAAAGCAAAACAAAAGGGCACAGTGCTTTAGATAGTAAAACTGTGATATACTCGTAATAACGAGCCAAAACTCTACATTTGTTTTAAAAGGAAAAAGAAGATCAATGGAAGATTACAATAATATAAGGAAATAATAAAAAAAAATAATGACTTAGCAGATGTGGAATGACTGTGACGTAATGTGGCTTATGGTAATTTGATGACATCACCACTTGAAAAACATAGCCTAGCGAAGAGCTACAAGAGTGCCATTCTGCTTTGCTAAATACATGTATAACAAGACAGGACGGTATGAAGATTGAACTTGGTTGAAGTCATGAGTTCGTTTTCTCCAATCTAAACACTCCTCTCACAAAATGTAAGGCCCAAATAAAATGAAACATTCGTTTTCTTTCCCCTTTACTTCTGACAAAATGACAGGCATCCTAGTCTATCCTACACCCTGAAACATGGTGACATTATCTTTCGTTTTCTAATCGGAATCCTCATAGTCGCTCGCTTACTCCTCTGACAAGACAAAAAGAAATGGTGGACACCCTTGTCCAACCTACATGTTGAAACACTGTAACATGACCATTGGTCCCTTCACAAGAATCTTCCGGTTTCTTGTTTACTCCTTTTGCAACAAGCCAGGCAGCAACTTTGGGTAGAACTGAGATTATATGAACGCAGTTTGTGAACTTAAGTTCAGTTCGTCTGAACTTAATAGTTATTTTGGACGATCTGATCTGGATCTGGACTGTTACCATTTTAGGTGCTTGATCTGAACTTTAATTTTCTACCTATATTTCAGTTCAGTTCACACCTTCGAAAACCAGAACTGAATGCCGATTTCTAAAACAGAGAGCTGATCTGATCTAAAAACTACTCCATTTTCATAAAACTTAAGACTAGCGAAATTTGATCTTGGGGCTTTTTTTGTCCCTTAGTGAACTGACTTTTTTAGTGAACTTGCCCAACCTTGGTTTCTACACAAGAATCCCTTGCTCTTCTTATTGCAAATTACCGCAAATTTCATCATTTTTCAGGCTTTGCTACAATTTTGCAATTTTTTGCAAATTTAGCCATGTAGAAAAATGCACTTTCTGTATGTCATAGTTGCAATACTGCGTCACGGGAATACAGAAAATGTGTTCCCATTTCTACAACTTTGGGACGCTTCTGTAATAAACAATATGACATGGTGCTGAATGTAACGAAATTACGAGGCTATTTTTGCAAAATTTTGCGATATTGAGCGCAAATTTTACCACTTTTTGCACGCAAGTTTTGCAATTCTTGTTGCAAATTTGAGGGGTTTGAAATGCAATTTTCCGCAAGGACAGACAAGCTTACTTCATCTATGTCCAGCCTATCGGTTGAAAACTTAAGTCATTATTTTTGGTCTTTCTGCTAGTCTTCTGACTTGCCTGCATAAGGTCAAACATTCCTATCAATCTCTTATCAGGCTACGATCATAATATGTTCAAATATTAGACTAAATTCTTCAAATATTAGACTAAATTCTTGTCTTTGGACAGCCTGCCTTAAAATGCACACAGAACAACTTTCTCACTTGCGGCTTGGGGTCAACCCAAACCTGATTTTGAAAAAAAAAACCCCAACAAACCGTGAGGATCTCTCCAGAGGGGTTAATGTTCACCAGTTAGCGTGCGAGCCTACTGCCATCGACAAAAACAGTGTTGTTGTTTTTTTTCAGCCCTGATCACTGAACTCGGATTATCTCAGAAGTTCAATGCTAACAATATATAATATAATCTTAGACTGCATTTTATGAAAGTTGAACTGCGAAACATAAGTTCTGGCCCATGTGGAATTCGCTACAGTCCCTGAAGAGAATTTGTTTGTTAAGACAAAGATTATATTACTATTAGGCTTATGTATCCTTACTGCCCCCCCCCCCCCCCCCCCCNCAAAATGGCGGGCGTCTTAACACATATCTTTATACCTTTATCCATGAATAGCTTACACGTCCTCTACAACATGATAAATTTCAAGCCATGACGCTTTAGATAATATCAAAACTATTTAACATTAAAGTGCAATCCACTTTCAAAACATCCAAATTGGTACACCAGCAACAAAGACAGAAATATGTCAAACTTTCCGTCTGGCTTCTATATCTGTCTCTGTCTGGGCGATAGATAAGTAAACAAAACAAAACAAGCAGATGGAACCAAAATTGAGTGGGTGGTGAACTCCCAAGTTCGACAACCGAGTCCCATTCGCACGACTGGCCATTATTTCACAAGCAATATATCGCAACGAATAACAATCTTCAACCATTTCGCATTATCCATATTCCTTCTTGTCCCTAAATGAGCTTAAAAGTTTAAAACAGCCTGGCAAGCCATCTGACAGCATATTTTAAGCCATAGTTTTAGCTTCTTACAGTGAAATCCCGTCAATAATTGAAACGCTCCTTTCATCGATGCTGACGTAAAGCCTCAAAGCCTCTCAAAGCCCCAATTCTTGGCGTCCCTGTTGGACAAAAACATCCCAAATGAACCCTCTTGTACAGAAATTAATTTCATTATTAACGCCTTTATCGCTTAGAGTGGGCCTGAGATTGCCAGCTCTAGCGCAGGACCCTCCTTCCTGTCCGTTCACTTTTCATTTGCGCAAAGCAAAAAAAAAAAACCAACAAAAAAAAAACAACAAACTGAGGGCTGTTTTGTTTATTTATTAATTTTTTTCTTTCGTTATAACAAATGACCAGCCATTGCACAAGCTGTTCATTATAGCCCTAGACTTTCAGTGCATGTTAGCCCGGCCCGTCATTTATAAGATGCCCTGCAACGCCCACACACCGCCTTGAGCGGATTAAGCTTTTAAACCTCATCGTTGTGGTCAGAGTTGCAAAATATCGAATGAGAGCTCATGAAATCATATCCTCCAAGGCCACGTATATGAAGTCGTAATCCACATCAACATAGTTTGCAGGAAAATGGATGACAATGACACTTTTCATTAATCTTTACGCGCTGGTCAGCCCGAAAATGTGACATGGAGGCTGAGCTTGAAGCGTGATGACTTTGCATATTCAAGTGAAATCTAATCTTCCATTCCAATAAAAAGGTAAATCAAAACAGGCCTTTATGGAGCCTGAACAATTTTCAAACCCAGTCAGCTCGCCCTCCTCCTCATCATACTTGTGTGCATACAGGCTCGCAGAGGACAGATAGCCTAAACATGGTTTAAAGGTCTGGGAGTGGGATGACAGTCATATGCCACGGGACCCCTCTATGACAAACATCATCAACAACAACAACAACAACAACAACAACAACAACAACAACAACAACAACAACAACAACAACAGCAGCAGCAGCAGCAGCAACAACAACAACAACAACAACAACAACAACAACAACAACAACAACAACAACAATGACTTCAAGAGCTGAAGTTACCATATTTGCCTTACAACTAATCCGTTCATGCCCAGAGGTTAAAACCGGGTTCTTTCTTCCCAAACCCCACTGCTAAAGAAGTGTTTTACAACTGCAGACAAGGGTATGCCGAGTGGCGACTGAGAATTTCCTAATCAAAGCTAGGTGCCCCATTACACTTGTACCATCAAATATGCGGTGATCTGCGTTCTGTCGCGTAAGCCTCCGGCAGGGGATTAAGGTGTCCATACATTTCGTCGCGTAAGATTCGAGGTATGCAAAGCTATTAATTAATTTCAAATACTTCTGTAATTTATTCAAACTTGTCCATCTGTGTTTGTACAGGTTTAGTATTTGGTTTGTTTTACCATGCGATTTGTGCACTTAGTGGACTATCTTCTCTAGTTTTTACAAAGGGCACTATTGTATGTAAAGCGTTTGTTTATGAAATTTTCTGCTCTACATCCCAGCACCCATCAGTACATAAAATCCGTCTCAGACAAAAACAAAAACAAACAATCTACCTGATACCAAGTTTTCTCGGACCGGTTTTTAGAACCATGGACTTTACTAAAACAAAAGGAGAAAGCATCGAAATGATGGAAAAAAAGAGAAGAAAATATGACGAAATGTAGGGCAAAAGGGTCATAATTCGTGTGTGGATTGATGTTGAACGTGACGAAATGTTAAGATTCACGATCTCCAATGGACTATATTTTGTCTCACCTTTTTTCTTCTTGCCTCCCTCTTCTCCTTCCGCCTCTTCCATCTCATCGTCCTCTGTGTCTGCCGGCGGGAGGTCAAGCTGCCCGTCCACCCAGGCGAGCTCCATGTCCCTTGCCTTGGAAAACATCAGAGAGCTCACCAGCTGATCTCTCAGGCGGACCTGGGGAAGAAACATTACTTCCGTTATAATCTTCAAATATTGATGGAAATGAAAGTTTTGCTATGTCTTCACTTTTAGTAGATTTTATGCATGGCGGCCCAGAGCCTATCATTGCTGAGCAATACATGAAATGAAGTTTGCGATAAAGTTTCAGTAGCTCTTTACGCTTGGAATATTCTTACCATTCTTTAGCACTGTTCGAAGGACTTTTATATAAACGTAGTAATCTAAATTTCTTCAGGCATGCCTAAGATCCCGCACAGTCTGTGATTTTTATGTTGATAATTCTCTATTATGTTTTTCCCTACTTTTACTTTTTTCATACATTTACTATACTCTATCGTTATTACCTTCAGCATCATTATAACCCCAAACTCCTCCACAATCATCAGTATCATCGTCACACTCTCCCCCTTATCATTTTGAAGAAAGGAGTTAATATTTCAATAACCTATACTTATAAAGGAAAACTTTATGATATTGCCATGCCCCTTTCTCTATTCCTCCTTTTTAATGTTGATTGTCTGGCCTTCGGATTTCAGGCACCGTCAAAGAGGTTGCAATACTAACGTAATATTATGACGCCTTTGGGCACCGCTAAGTAATGATAGCCTTTAGAATGCCGTCCCATAAAACCTAATAAAAGTAAAGAAATTACAAAATGTTTATTTCAATCAATAGTTTCGGATGTCCAAAGACTGTCGAGGTCAACTTTTTGATTGCTCCCGAGGCGTTCATCTGCAGTTCGGTTAGATTTGATGCATTGCTCTCTGTCACTGTTACTGTCACGTGGGCTCATGTTAGAATTGTTATCCTGTGCTGCTCATCCACCAATGGGGAATTAATCTCTTTATTAATAAGCATGGTCAACACGTGTGAAGGTAATAAGACCCGAATTACTATAAAAGGAAACATTTCGAAATAAAAATTATGAACATAAGTATCACAGCAACAAAGTTGACTATTCTTCAAAATCATCATCCTCATCATCATTCACATTTAACAGCAGCAGTGAGAAAATTGACGAATCAAATCTAAAAATGAAACTAACTTCGACCTTTTCCAC
>JAWQUT010000031.1:2427953-2437953 GCA_033807755.1 Ellobium chinense
AGAGAGAGAGAGAGAGAGAGAGAGAGAAAGAGAGAGAGAGAGAGAGAGACTGGGATTTTGCAAGGTTGGGTTTTCAAATACATCTGCAACAGCCAGTGTCAAGAAAATACCAAGCACATTTACCAAGAAACTATTTATGATGCATAAAAGTTACCACACAATAAAGATGTTCGTGATGGGGTGAAGAAAACGTCTACTCTTGGTCACAATTCAAGGTTGGTTTCATTCATATGGATTGAATACGTAACACTTCTCAGGTTGCTTCATTGGCGCCAAGGCGGATGGCTCCATAGCTTGTCTCTAGACCGAGATCTGGTTCAACAGAGCTTTGATTTAGGCAATGTGCAGGTTAACACATAATCTCTTTATTGGCCCAGTTTCTAAAGCCATAAGATATTTAGCCAGATTCTGGACGCATACTAAAATAACAGTAGTAGTAGTAGTAGTAGTATAGCAGTAGTAGTAGCAGCAGCAACAGCAGCAGCAGCAGCAGCAGTAGTAGTAGTAGTAGTAGTAGTAGTAGTAGTAGTAGTAGTAGTAGTAGTAGTAATAGTAGCCACAGAAGCAGCAGCAGCAGCAGCAGCAGCAGTAGTAGTAGTAGTAGTTGTAGTAGTAAGAAATTAAATTGCATTTTACATATCCAGGTTAATCCCCGCTCACGCAACTTCATACTATGATTATTACTCCAGCAGGCCTGATGACTCTGGGACTTTCACAGCTCCATGGGAGTTGGCACATATAGTGCCGCTGCCATTTACAGGGGCTGATCACCAGTATTCTGACATAATATCTTCCACTGCCTATAGCCATGTACCCATTTCACAGAAGGGTGGATGGAGACAAATGTCAATGAAATGCATTCCCAAGGTCCGTGGTCGGAAATCTACCCCCGACCTTATGATCTTGAGTTCCAGTGCAGTAACCATTCGACAACCCTGCTCCACAGATATAGGGCCAGTGCACTGTATGTTCTGACATCCGTTACCGCACGGCGGTCGTTAAGGGTCATGGCCCTCATGGGTAAGCAGTGCCGTGGTCATCAAAAGTTGTCCCCAGGGTGGAAGGCAACATGTGTCCAGCCCTCAAGCCTGCCTAAATGGATGCGGACGACCCGAAAGAACTCACTCACTGCAAGCTGTGAGAAATCCGCGTCTTCCGGTCATGGCGAAAGATAAAGTTAACAATGAAGCAGGGAACTGGTCATTAGGGGTCCTGAGGGACCGAGTCACACTGCTCAACCCACGTTTGACTCGGGTCAATACGTTTGCACGATTTAGGAGGGACCTGCGGCTGTTTGGGATTCGAATCCAGGTTTTGAATGCACGAATCTCGCTTACCAATTCAGAAATCGAATCTCGCCAAGAAGTGCGAATTTTGGATTCGCATCCACAAATGCCGCCAAGAAATCTTTCAAATGTGCTATATTTTATCTCCACAAGAAGTCGCCAGTCGTTGATCCTGAAAGAGCTTTGAAGTACATTCGACCTATTTTTTCTCATCTTACTAAATATGATACAGAAGAAATGTTTTAAGGGATGAACAAAGTGTTTAGACGTCTTCCACGAACATAGGCATAACAGACTGTGGTATGTCCCAAGTGGGTCTGTCGGCGGTCTACTGACTGACATTAGTAGTCTCTTTGTTAACAGACACGCTCAGCCAACTTACTCTGCAACCATTCTGGAATCGGGATTCCGATTAAAAGCTAGACATACGACTCCAGCAATCCCTGAAAAATTAGGATTCCCGATTACCCGAAATAGCCAGATTCGTCACAGCTCTAACCTCCGCCAGAAGCAGAAGGCTACTATATATATGATTAAGGGGGGTGACCACCATTCCCTTTCTGCTCTCCTTTCGCTATCCAGCGCATAAGTGCCCCAAGCAGTGGCTTAACGGCTGTCTCGGCCTTTCCATGGTAGCCATTACTTTTAGAGGATTGAGCCCTCAAGGCATCCTTGGGCGAGAGAATCAGAGCGGATGATAAAGAAAGAATATCACGGGAGAAAAGGGTTTAGAAAACGGATTGGGTTGGGGGAAGGTAGGGTAGGGGTTGAGGAAATCAATGGGCAAGAACAGATGGATGGCTCAGTTCGAGGTTTTAGTGTGAGTGCCATGTCCGCTCTCATTTAGGCGCGTGAGTGAGGAGCGTGGTGGCGGGTCCAGGTGGGAGATGGGGCAGAAGGTCACCAGCTGTGATGGCTTTTTACGTGTTCCATCAATAAACGCTAAACAAGTTCAAATTTTCCGGTTTTAAATTTGTACATGTACATTATCGGAAGTCTGCGAAGAAAGGGCCGAGTACGACGAGCTGCCTTGAGTATCATTTGTTTTATACAACAAAACGCTAAACTTCCACTTTGTTATTCTGCATTAAATGGCAATACATAGGGACTCTCCCATTTAATGCAGTGCTTGGTTTTAAGGGTGGGGTAGAGTTAGAGGTAGGGTCAGGGAAGAAAAAGCACAACTGGGACAATCTCAGAGCGTATCATTATCTAAGAATTATCTCATGTGTGCTTTCTCTTTCCTAAACCTGCCTTTAACCCCAGTCGGATCACTAAATGAGAGAGTTCCTGGGTACTGCCCATTGAAAGTGTACACATTAAATAAACTCCGCACAGGTGTAGGAAAGATACAGTTGAGAAACTGGGTACTTTGTGGAATACTAAGTAAAGTAAGATAGTAAACTGTTGACAATGCTAGATTTAAGAATAAAAGCCAAAAGATTTTGAAAGAAATTCTCTCAAATTTTCTTGCCCTTTTCTAACTTTGCCCTTGACCGTAAACCAACCGCTAAGTAGAACAGTCGCCGGATACTGCCCATTAAATTCGTACACTATTCTATACATGCGAACCCCATAGAGGTTTTGAGAGGATAAAGCTGTGAAACTGGGCGATACGTAAGGTATAACTGGAATTGTTGACATCGCTCGATTTGAGAATCCAGGCCAATAGTTTGGAGAGAAGCTGAAACTTGCTGAAGTCTAGGAGAAGTGAAAATCAAACTGAGTAATGAGCTCGGGGGAATTTATCAGTCTATATATGGCGGTCATAGGAAGGTTGTCCACAACGCTGACATACACTGAACAGCCTGAGGCAATCCAAAGACAGGACCTCTGTCATCGACAGAAGGAACGTTGTGATCAGTTAGTAAGAGCTGTGATAGCATTTTGTGATGGGAAGTGGGAATTGTATGATGTAATTTTAGATGGGAAGTTTTTAACCGAGTTCAAGGTAATATGTAACAGCAAGCCGTGATTGGCGGAATTTAGCCTTCGTCGTCTTGTCCAAACGACACAAATCATTACTCATTTGAACTCCGCGTCATTCAGCCCCTCGCTGGGTCAAGTCAGATATCCGATACAATTCGGTTAGTTCCGTGGTCAGATTCTACCTGTTTCAGTTCCAGCCATCTCGACCTGTTATGGGTTATATCGAGCAACACTTCCCTGAAGGCATCTTATCAGGCCGCTTTCATGTCAGTGAGAGATCATTCCCTCAGGTCGCTTTAACAAGACTGATCACTGACAGGAGACTCATTTTTAACACTGACTACAGTCGAACCTGATTTTGAGGAGTGAAGACCATCTGCCCATCGCTACCACGTGCTGGGGCCACCGGACTGTAGGGACGATCCGTCACATTTCTTAATTATTTTACCTCTACATCGCGACTATCTGTCTAATACGTCCACCTTTTTCAAGTCCAAATATTATAAAATAAAAGGAAAAACTATAAGTAAAACGAACGCCAAACGCATGTCTAAATTCACTACGACTTATTGCTCCACAAAAGATTGGTACCCTCTGATCTACCCAAAACAAAGTTGAGCTTGATACCTCGAATATATTTGTTAAGCCCACTTAGCCTCCAATTATTTCTCAACATTTCAAGAGCATTCAAAATGCGCCTAGTCTACGGAATTTTTGGAACGATTGCCATTCAATTCCTTTCACTGTATCCATTTTTAAAGACTGTCTAACTTCGCCGCTTAATTCCTGCACAGAGAGACTTGCTTTTTTTCTCCCGTTGTGTGTGTGTGCAACACCTTATGACACACGGTATCTTGTCTATTGCTATCAATGTCCTGTATCCTACACAGCAAACTGCGTCCAAAGATAACACGTTTGATGGTTATGGACCTTCTTTCACAACGACTGTCCGGATAGTTAAATGACTGCGTGAAGAAACTCTTACATCGCTTCACAGTGTCCAAAAAAAGGAAAAAAATCATCAAAATGATAAATCTAGTTAAGTTTACCAATATACCTACACTACCGAGCCTTTTGTCATCGTAATCATCCAGCGACGAACCAAAACACCAGTCGCTGTATGTACCAGCCGACCCCGCCAGTCAGTAAACCAGTTGTTCAATCAAAACAATCACTTATCCCAATTTCGATCCCTTTCCATCTTATTTCCCAAAACACTGTGTTACCGTCCTGTCGCAATAAAAGAGTTTTGCATTCATAATGCTGTAGAGGTCAAAACAGTACAATCTTCACTCCCGAGACTGTAGGGTTTTGCATTTATAATACTGTAGAGATCAAAACAGTATAACCTTCACGCCTCAGACTGCCAACCCATTCATCACCCATCCATCCATTAGCCTTCAGACACTCTCTAGACAACACAGATAACTGTCTGACATCCATCTGACAAATGTAATTGTCTGTGATTGCATCTATAATATTGTCAACACCAACGCAGCTGGTCTGATCTTCACATAATTATCTACCAAGTCATTACTGACCTTCACACTAATCACCTGAACTGACCCTGACCCCTCCCCGGCCGGACTGTTAAGGTTTGTTCCACATTCATCTGACAAATGTATCATTCTAAGATATAAGCTATGATATGGAGTATGTCAGATCCAGCCAGCACTCACCCACTATCCATCATTCATTTTCACCCCTCCTCCCCTTCCTTTTTCCATCAAACCTCTTTATGTCTCAACCAGTGGGGTGGCATCTATAACTATTCCAATTGATAAAAATTTCTTGTATTATCGAATCCGCCTATATGCTCATGTACCAATCAGTCAATCATCCACCCTCATCTCTTTGGAAGTTGCCCAAATTTGGATGTCATTCACCTGGCAGATGAATTTCTTTGTGGCTGAACCTATTAGCATCCTTGTCTCACGGGGTTCCCCTACACGAGACCTATCTTTTCACCGACCACCCCATTCTCTGCTAAATCTGAAATCTTTCTGACACCCACTTGATAGCTTTTGACTCTCTGTACCAGCACCTGTGAAAGTCCACAAGCCAGCATGTTTTCCAACATATAAACAAGCCAGTAAACCATCCCTCTTAATTTCTCATCCCTCTTAATTTCTCCGACACTCATCTAGTGTATAAAGTCTCTCTCTCTGTGGAAACACTTGTAAGACTCCGTATTTGCCTAAACGAACCTACACACTTACCAACCAAGCAATCAATTATTCCAATTCCCCCGACCCCTACCACTCAAACTTCTCACCTGGTAGATGTGTCTCTCTGTGGTGGCATCTATGATGTCTCCAATATTCGGGCAGAAGACATTGCCCTCCACAAACCCCGAGGACTGGCAAAACTCGCCCAGAGAACGCGTGGCTTCCTCTGAGCCGTGGATCAAAATCTGAAAAATGAAACAATAGAGCATTTACCATTAGTGCCACAAGCACCTACAGAAGCAACAATAACGGTGATTAAAAGAACACGAAGAAGGAGAAGGAGAAGAAGAAGAAGAAGAAGAAGAAGAAGAAGAAGAAGAAGAAGAAGAAGAAGAAGAAGAAGAAAACGAAGAAGAAGAAGAAGAAGAAGACAGAGCATTTACTATCAATACACCACGATGATTATAACAACAGTAACAGCAGCAGCGGGAGCAGTAGCAGCAGGAGCAGCAGAAACAACAACAACAACAACAACAACACCAACAATAGAAACAAACAGCAACTGACAATCAATACCACCAACACTTATTTCAGCATCAACAAAACAATTATTAAAACATCACAAACAGCCAATATGAATGATATTTAGTGTTAGTATTAAGGCCAGAATTAGGGACGAGAAAGCCGAAAGAAAACCAAGGTTATGTCGTGGAACTCTCTCAAACTTGCTTTTTCTCTTTCTTAATCCTAACACTATCTGTGACCTTGCCCCTGATCTTAACCCAAACACACCTTGGGAGAGTCCCTGGGTACGGTCTCTCCGACTGGTTTTCCTCGATAAAGATGGGAAGAGAGGCAATATAAAGAAAGGAAGAAGTGCACTACTTAACAAACTTTGTGGTTCCATAACGTCATTCCACCTCAACTACTACCACCATTATGTGCAGTAACCTAACGCGCACGCAACCGTAGGACCCATGGCGTCTGAGCCAAGGGACATTACTAAGCCGGTAGACAAATTTCCGATTTGCACAGCGCTTGCACCGCAAGACTCCTCTGATCTCTTTGAGCTCATTGCGCATTCATCGCGGGCTGTTTGAGGATCAATAGCGCGATCCGAGGGCTTGGCACCCATCAGCCCAACACAACCAAGTGTAGACATAGTGGGCCCACATGGCTGACAGAACGGAGGAATGCAAGAAGTCATCTTAGAACAATTGCTGACTTCAGGGATAAACTGGACTACCCGGATGAAAATTTAAAGTGAAAATGGAGCGTTTCATTCCCTTGTAAAGCTCGGTACCTGTCTCTTATTTTATCAGACTGAAAATGCACTGCTGGTCACGTAGTCTGGTTTAATGAAGAACTTGAGGAAATAAGCTTTCCTCCTTAAAAATATTCCTTGAGACATGGTTCCCAAATCATGACGATTACGTGAGATTGTTGCGAAGAGCTACTCCTGGCGTCTCGGACTGGTGGTCGTGGTGGGCGGGGTGGGCGGCAGAATATGAGGCAATGAGACACGATAATACGATCAGAGGTTATCTAGTACAAATGAAGAGAAGGATAAAGAAAGAGGCAAACGAAAGAAAGGATGACAGGCCTCGTCAGGAATAGAATACTAGTGTGAAAATGTCTTGAAATATCAACAAGGCAAGCAGCATTGCATCACAGCGTCACCCAATGCTAACAACACCAATAAATCTCCAATGTCATCCCTCTGACAGTTTCTAATTACAGTAAAGCTTAAAACAGGCCCTTGATTAACACACTCCCAGTCAGTAGTCCAAACAAACTGCTCTGTTTCTTATAGAGAGTACTCAGGAGGACACAAAACTTCTGATTCAAAACTCTCAGTAGCTTAGTCCGAAGGTTCGATGTGTTGTCAGAAGTCCACTGTCCAATCGTTGTTTCATGACCAGAGATATCACACAGAGAGTCTTACCAACTGTTTCGGCCTGATCTGTGAGAGATATTTCTTGATGGATCGCCCGTCTGACCTGCCCTCGAAGTCTATAAACTGGACCCGAGCATTGATGTCCAGCGTCACCGTGGAGGAGATGCATTTGGTGGGAACTTCTGTGATGTCTGGAAAAGATAAGCACAAAATGATTGAGGAGCGTCATTAAGAAATAAGCAATGAGATCTCGATTCGATGCTTCCATACGTTTATGTATTAGAGCTGATTCACGACAGATGCAAGGCGGTGTGAGAACAGCCGCAATAATACCACCCCCTCCCCCATCCTTTCCCTTCCAACACCACTTCACCTCACTTCTTCAGAGTACTGTCTGTGTCAGGAGTACCATTATACATGATTGTTCTAGTACATCCTTGCAAAACGCCAAGTTGTTTGCTACAATACTGCTTATGCATGCCTAAATTTCAAATGCATAGCTCGCATATATCAACGGTATATAAATAATAAAAACTCTCAAATAGAATCTGAGCCTTAAAAAATGTTCCTTAACTTCTTACGGAGGATTATCACGAGCAAGTCAAAGACAAAACATTCCTGATAAACTGTTAACAGGACAGAAAATTTACTGAGAAATTGGGATTGCTATGTTTCGAAACTTCATGAGAAGAAGTGTATATATATAATGTAAAACTCCTTGTATCTCCTTCGATATAGGACTGATTAAGCAGTGTCCTCCTAGTGAATCTTTGATCTTGGGGTTCTGTGCAAGTTTTCAGACAGATATGCACTGTCTCTACTCAGGAACATCACTGCCCAATCGAACTTAAAGTCATGCCCAGACCATACACTACTGCACAGTAGATTCATAACTTCGTACCAACCATTCATTCCAACCCTTAGACAAAGCAGGAAGGTAGCCTTCTATATTATTATGGGAGAAGACAATGCAAGAGACAGCACACATGTTCCTTTAGTCCTGGCGCTGAAGGACTTCTATGTCTGTTCAAGGTAAAGAGAGACATTCTACATTTTATGATTCTACACCAAAAGACGCTCCAGAAAGTCGGGGTGTCGAGATGAAATCAGTTACATTTTCTTTTTATTGCCATTCAAAGATTACAATGTGGGTTTTCTGTGTAAGAAATAAGTGAAATCGCATTTGGCCATCCTGAAATCTGAAACATCAAGAATGTATTCAACATTACACACCCTGGAGAGGCCAGTTCACAAACACAAGCAGTTACTTCGATACAAGCAGACGCCTCTGAATCAACCATTTACACCCCTCCTCACTGTCTGAGATATTAGTGCTGCGTTTACAGCATAAATTCTATGTCCCATTAATAATAAGTAGCAGACATTTGGCACCGTCCGCAGACAGGTTAGAAATGAAATATTCTCACATCGAACCAGAACTCACGGTCTAGGAGGCAAGAGATGTCATGAAATTTAATATTTTCGTCTCGATATGTAAAGTGTTTAAGAAACAACATGACCTGTGATTCTTCTTCCCCTGTCTTCTCCCATCCCCACCCCCTCTCCCTTAGATAATTATGTAGGAAGATTAAACTGGTGCTGAGAATGTAATGATATAATAAAAAAACAATCAATAACGATAACAATAATTTTATTCAGCTCAAGTACATGACACGATACATGTAGGCAGGCATACATAATAAAGGTGAAGACACATCGATACACATATTTTGTGCAGGCGGGCATGAAAGCTATAGCGAAAACCCTTTACACAAAGATCTGTGACAATATTACACGAATCGAGGGCACTACCTGAAGCAAGTTATGCTCTTATTTCACTCATAATTAATGTAACTGATTTACAGTTTTGTAGAAGCCTGATATTCCTCGTATGTAAAAGGTTCTTGAAAATGGCTACAGTCCGTCGCCCTGCGATGTTTCCTTTGTAAAAAATTCTTCCTAGAACAAAAGATCTATATATTTCTCTTCGAACACGTGACGCGGGAGGTCGCGAGACCCCTCTCTACTGTATTTTCGATTTGTCAAATTTGGCATCGAAACTCGTCCACTTCTGACCTCCTCATTTGTCATTGTTAATTGACAGAAAGCAAGGTCATCTGAAGCCATCAACTGCGGTCACATGCGCGGGCTATGACCTGGGGAACAGAGTCGGAAACTGCGCACTGATTGGATTACAGCGTCGGAGAAATAGGAGACTGATTCGTGTCCTCATAGGTATTCCTGCATTACGGACACGGCTTCCAGTGTGCAAGGGATGAGCAGCGAGGGACAAGAAAGAGAGATAAGGGACAACAAAAAGTAGACAGGAAATTTATTGAGGAAAAAAAAAAGATAAAAGACAGAGAGATACAATGAAATTAGAAGAAAAAAATGTAAACAAAACGAAAAGGACTGGACGACAAGACAAACAGACTGACAGACAGTTTCAGTAGGGTAGTATAGTTAGACAAAACGATTGAAAAAAAATAAAAAAGAAGGGAGTAAGGAAAAGAAAGGTAGAGAGAGAGAGAGAGAAAGAGAGAAAGAAGAGGGAGACACACACACAGAAGGAAAGTGGGGCAGACAGAGAAGAGAACGTAAAAGAACGACAGAGAGAGAGACATGGTGATATTTAGGGTAAATAAAGACAGAGAATGAGGGAGGGGGAGAAACAGATAGAAAGACAGAGAGGGGCAGAGTGAACGAGAGAGGTTTCCAAA
>JAWQUT010000031.1:2447433-2468812 GCA_033807755.1 Ellobium chinense
AGGGGAAGGTCGTCCTATAGTATGAGTTAAAACTGTATTGGCTGTATTTTATGTCCCCTAGAACAAAGTAGCCCTAATTAGGTGAACCTTCTGTATTCATGACTGTCAGCTTGCGTGAGTTTCGAAAGTTACAATATGGACGCAAGGGGTTTCCTTTTCCCTAATGACATGAAATTATATCTTAATAAATATGTCCTTCGTCGCCATACAAATTTTTCTGACACATATTGAAGATACTCATGTCTATTCGTTCTTTTAAACCAGACATAGTCTAGTAATGTATATATCATGTACACTAAATTAGACTCCTCTGCATGGATCAGCGAGGCAGGCACTGAAAAAGCACCATTCACTGAGGAGAAAGCTCGTTGTTCTTGAAGTACTTGTGACCCTTAGTAATTCAGATTCTCAATCAATAAATGTAGGTCTGAATTAGCTGTCCTAAGGAAAAAAAAGAGATATTCGGGAGCTGCTCACATGGGATTATCAGCTTCAGTGTGCGGTAGTGAAAGCCTCACGCAAAGCCATGAAGATATAGCCGCCATTCGGTTAAGGGGTAAGTAACGAGGGACAATAGAGGATTGATCACGAGTTTTAGGTGTTTGAGCCCTCTGATGTGTAAGCTGTCATCAGGAAGCGATTCAGGTATTGTGACAGCCATATTTGGGGGACCTTGTTGTTGCTGGTTCAGCTTCGAAATAGTCGTGTGACCACAGATAAACTGTGTGCAAGCCCCCCTGATCGTCATTCCATTTTTTTGAGCAATCGCAAGGCTTGTCATTGCTCATGTCATGACAATCGTGATATGATATTTAAAAACCCTGGAAATTTCATTGCTGATACACTCTGATACTGGTGTTTTGCTCGCAAATGCTTCAAAAAACCGTAAACCAAATTTCATCCTAATTCAATTTATAAAAAGCCAGAACCAATAAATAATTATGATTTTCACGTAAAATTTTAAAGAGGGTTTCACATCACCAGTATTACAGGGTTTGAAAATCGTTCACTTGCACGTGCGTTTTTAATGCTGGTTGGTATAGCAGGCCACAGTCTCTCAGAGGCTCGGCAATAATACTCCATCAACTTTCAGATCAAATGTGATTACTGGGAACATCCACAAAGCCAAGGTTGGCAGATAAGCCGGGGAGAAGACGCACTGCTCACATGATGGTTTGAAAGGGTTGGGGTGGAATGAGGGTCCCCTGGGATATAAGCAGTACTGATATATCACTGTTTGTGTTGACAACACATACCACTATCTACCAGATCTGTCGTTTGGGTCAAAGCAAAACCAGACTTTTAAGGAAGGATACTCCGGGGTTACAAATGCATGGCTTAATTCGTAACACACGTTAAAGATAAAACATTCAGAGTACGTTCATGTATGAAAAAACGCAGTTTCGCACTTGCTCGACGGTGTTATTTACTAAAGTGCCAGCTGCGCTACTTGGTCAGCTGGTCATACTTAAATAAAGAAAGAGCAAACTATCACAGGAGAAATAACTGATTCATTCAGCCTGGCGACTTTCACAATCATCTGCTGACATCACTTTAACCACCACCACCAATACGACTACCACCACAATCATAACAACAAGAATTCTATTACCGCTACTAACACTCCTGTTGGTGTTACTTCTACCATCATATAACATTTCTACTATGACCTCATCATCAATACCATCACCACTACCACCATCATTATCACCACAACAATTCTGTAACTCTGCTGCTTCTACCCATACCACCTCCTATACACCACCACTGTTACTTATATTCCTACAACCACCATACTACTACCATCCTATCCATTCTCACTTTCACCACTAGTTCGGCTTCCAACAACATCGCCGCTGACACTATCATCATCATTTACATCACCACCACCACCACTCGATGACCACGGTCAATTTCCATTCCTGTCCTCCTTGGTCTCCTCCATCATCTCTCTCTTCTTGGTCCTGCTGTCCACCACCACCATGATCAATGATCATCAACCGTGTGATGTACTTACTGCCTAGTGCATCGAGTTCAAACAAAGTCATTGACGATTCATTGGGTGTTTAATCGCCAGTTCTCCATTATGACCATCGGGTGTCACACGAACGACCAAAGAGCAGTACACGACATCATGCCGGTTGCTAATAGAGTGAGCTCATCTCCAGGCCTGGTGGGCACCAAACAGTTGTATGTTGTTTTCGCACACACAAAAATATTATAAAGTGGCGTAAACAATAAAAATGGCAAGACTTAAACACAAGGTTACATATGAGCATATGGCACGCTATCCCTTGCTCCAAAACGCCTGTGTAAAATAGCGTAAATTCAGGCGTGTGTCAGCTTCTCGACTTTTGTTTACGAAATTTGCCCGACTTTCGGGATTCGACATATGCCCCTAACTAGACCCCCAGGGAGAATCCCATGTTATTGCTTTTAAACCAGGCATAGACCTAAATCTTAAAGCATAATTAAGCTGCCTGACACCGGCACTGCGTACATCTGACTTTCTTCATGCGCTTATTACAAGACATTCCCGCCTACAGCTTTGATTTAGGGTATGAGGCAGGATAAAAAAACAACAACAACACATGAGAGAGTTACTAGACAATAATAATGTTTACAACTGTTCCAAGTTTGTTTTTCCTTCATTAATCCTACCCCAAACCTCACCACCAATCCTAAATCAAACTATAGGCGGGAGTTTCCTGATATACTACTGTCTACGAAATTTGCCGGAGCAACAGGAGTGCAGTGCAGTACCGTGTGCATGCAACAACGCAACTCTCTATTCTGGGTCTGATGTGAATGATTCGTCGTCAGCTGATGTGATCTGTAACCGTATGCACAACACTTACGTTAGGTAACGCATTGCGGTAACCACAGGAAACTCCCAAACCATTCCCAAACCGTCAGTAGTGTTCACTATAGTGCACGCAGTTCGTTAATTAACGTATGGATTATGCATACGGCCACTGATCTGTTTCCTGCTTAAAAAATCTTGTGGTCAAAAATGACATGTGGAAGTTCATTGACTTAATGGCTCGGGAACCTCCGACAATATGACCAAATGACGTATGAGATGATGCGGAGTTACAGGAGTGCGGAAAACAGGGACTACACTGAAAAGGATGACTACTATGGGAGTGTTTAAGGGAAAGCCAAAACTATCCAGCTCGCTGGAAAGGTCAGAGGAACGAACAACCAAAAACTGACAGGAACAGTAATAAGCCAGCACTCTCTGATGGTTGTTAGATGGGAAGGCGGAATACGTTGGTGAGGGGATGCCCCCAGTGCAATGATGTAGATTCCAGGAGCAAGTAATGAACATAATGACACTCTTAGCTTCCTGAAGCTCTGCATTTCCATGCTCATTCTCTTCAAGTGCTGAAGGTTAGAAGATAATTTATGTTATGAACAATAACTGCTTGTGTGATGCATGTAAATGGACGCCATCAACCTTTCAGTAAAAACTCTTTTAAAGAATACCATCCTTTTCTTTCTCTTTGTAGCTTATATTCTGCAATGCATGTGAGGCGGAGACACGAATAACCGTACGGAATAACCTCATCTTAACCCTTTGAACTCCTATCCCCCACCATGTAAATCCCTTTTCCCCTGGGCTCCTGGCAAAGCCATGACGCACGCGCCGATTTTTTTGTTTCGTCTATACGGTCCGTACTCTTTAATGCCCCATCGAAATATCGGTCTTTCGGGTCCAAAGGGTTAAGGAAATTACGCGATCTCCCAGAATGAGGAGAACCAAATGATGTGGTGACAACATCATTACTAGCGTCTGCCTTTAACCCCCCCCCTCCCCTTTCCTCATCCCCATCTTCCTTAGGCTGTTAACATATCGTCTACGCGAAAAGCAGCATGTTCCATGTCATACTAATCGATATAAATTTAATGTGACTTTTTTTTTCTTCCCCAAAAATGTCAATGCCATCTCTTTATAGTTTCACAGCTTCCAACACAAGAGACATATTATAACGTGTTGTCACCTCTTGTACAAGCGTCGTGTGTCTAGTTGGTTTAATCCTAGACTCTAGCGAAGTGTCCTTTTCCCTCTCCTCCCCAATCAGGCTAGAAAATAGTTAATATTGTGAACAATAATTGTTGTGTGATGCATGTAAAAGAAAGAGTGAAGATGCTTCCATGTCATGCTTACTGATATAATAAATTTACTGTGATTTTTTTTTTTTTTTGTCAGTGCCATCTCTCTGTCGTATCACAACTTCCATCATAAGTGACACATAATATGTCGTCCCCTCATTTGTATAAGCGTCGTGTATCTAGTAGGTTTAACCCTAAGACGCTCTTGAGGTGTATTTGGGTTAAGGTTAATAACAGAGTTAGGGTCAGAAGTTAGAAGGGAGGTTAGGAAAGCGAGCTTGTCCCTAAATAACATCCAGAGTCTGCCACAAGAGTGCTATTTCTTAACTCTAGCCTTAGCGATAACCTGTTCACACCTTGATAGTGTTCTAGGAACAGTTTGGCCGAATGGTTACGGCGTTGACCTCCAGGTCTAAAGGTCATGGGTTCGCTTCCCAACCATGCACGGTTATATTGTAAGTGCCTTGGGATTTTCATTCACATATTCCTCAGTCCCCCTGCCTCTATAATGGGTACCTGGCTATACCCAGTAGAGGATAATATCAGAATACTAATGGTCAGCGCCTGTAAATGACCGCGGCAATGTATTCATCCCCAGGGAGTTGAGAAAGTCCTGGCCTGGATTGATTAGGGCTGCTGGGATAATAATAGTGTAAAGTCGCATTAGCCGGGATTAGCCTGAATATGCGACTAATAAACAGCATTATTATTATTGTCACAGCAAATGAGACATTCGTGTCGTCTTAAAGGAAAGTACCACTGGCGCCAGAATAAAGATTAAGAAAAGAAAACACGCTACCCCTGTATTGATTAATCAATGGCTCATACAGTTGGCTATCTCGAACAAGGACAGAATAACTACTACAGAAAAACAAAAAGAGCATCAGACGTCACATAATATGCAAAAACGGTGAATTTGGCACATAATGGTTCTTACTTTCCATAAGACGGCAGATACGGCACTTATGAACTGAGGTGTGATTCTGGAAGTCCCTCTAATTATTGAGCAATCACGGCTCCGTGTATGTGAAACGAATGGCTCATTAGAACGTGAAGTTTCTGTCTCACTGCCATGTGATAAATCACTGCCTCTTTACTGTTTCACTGTTCGTTGCTCTAGTTAACCTCCTGATAGTGATACTGCGCTGGTGGCGATATTGTTGGCGGCGGCTGTAGTCGTAACCAATGTAACAGTGACAATGGCTTGGACAACAGATTTACGACATGGAGAAACTGAGTTTGGAACTGATTTCAGCCGCAGTGTTTCGTAATGTACTTAGTGATAAAAGCTAAAAGCTTATACATGTAGTTTGGTGCTTTTTTTTTTTTCCTCCGATAGGGTCACAGGTGGATTTCTAATGAATTTGTAGTTTCAGCACTTTCTATGTTGTGCATGCATGATATTCAAATACATTGCAAACTTTTAGCTCTCAGCACTTGAATACATTGCACATTAGCACCAAAAGGTAACCTCACATGAGGGATGGAATCAAAAGACTGACAGAGTGGGTTTTCTGGAACCAGGTTCCACTAACATTCGCCCATGCAGAAGGCAGTTAGTATAACAAAATTAGAAACAGAAGACCGAGATGTTACTTAAAACTTGAAAGGGTACTTTGGAACGCGAGCGGGATCCCACTATCCCTAACTCGAGACCTTTCCTAACATCGAAGTGTCTTCTGACCAGACAGTAACAGGAGATCTGAGAATACAGAAGGTAAATAGGCCGAGTCACAGATGGTACCTAATAGGTTGACAGACAAAAGTCTTCCAGGGGTGCTCCTAGGCTTGGTAAAGGCACTGTAATCATTATGCTGGCCTCCATTCGGACTTCTTTGAAGATGATGGAGGAATGTAACACCTAGGGTAAAACAATGAAATTCTGTAACCATAGTTCAGCGACTTTTGGATCGCACCTCGTATCTTAGTTTAAAGTGCGTTCTGCAAAAGTTCACGTTCCATACAGCTCTCACCGTACGACGACTAAAATGGGATACAAGTACATGTACCGCTTCAAGACTGTCTCGACACCCAGCTGATCTTTACTGGCACTACGCTTGCATCCCCTGCAGAGATTTACAGTACCCAAACTTTAACATGAGAACAAAAGGAACTCATCAAGAAACCGCAGCACTGTAGTGTAATTTTACCACTGACTCCATAAATGATAACGTAAAATAAAGAAAAAAAACCCTCATGAGTCTGTTTGCTTACAGTCGTCTGACAGATTAAGAACAGTAACGAAAGAGTAACTGAGCAGATTACACAGCAATCACACATTGGTTACAAACTATATATTTAGAGCGGATGTCATCAATGAACACGAAAAACGGCAAAGCTGGTATAAACCTTAATCTGTTTTATCACCTCCCGTCTTAGCAGTTTAATGCTTGAAGATAGATCGACCTCTAACCTGTCTCTTCGACTGTCATCTCTGAAACGAAATATTGACCATATACTCACCCCAATCCCTGGATTTCTTCTCCCAATTTTCATTCAAATGCTTAAATAGTATAAATAATCTACAAAAATTCACCTCGAAAATTCAAAATGAAGCGCTGAGCTTCAGTGGCAGAGTTGGAGCAACAGCAGTCTCTCTGATGCATGTCAGCACCACCATAACACTGGGAAAGCAAAACAAGAAGAAGAATCCCGGTAGTTCACCCTTCCCACTCCTGAGAGCCTCATTTTCTTCTCATTCTTGCGATCCTCGACTCTTCCCCCCTCTCCCAATTCCCAATTCTAATTGTTGTTTTTTTTTTCCTTCCACACAAATCTCAAACAGCCAAACAAATAAACCCTCATTTTCCTTCTTGCACCTTCTCAATACAAATCCCTGCCAACGTAACAGCCGAAACCGCTCCCAGCTTCCAAACGAAACCGACCATAAATCAAACTTCTAAGTCTTCTCTCAAAACACTGCTTTGGCCGAGCAACATTTTCTAAATCGAATAGTCTGGCCGTCATATTCACCGGGCTGTACTTTAAAGATTACACAAAGGCATGCGCTGCTGACCGCCACATTTTCTAAATTTAATACGAAGGGCGTCTGGTCTTCATTATGGGGTGTACTTTAAAGATTACAAAATGGTTTGCGCTGACCGATATCAGCAACATCATCATCATTATCCTAAACAACAACAACAACAACAACAACAACAACAACAACAACAACAACAACAACAACAACAACAACACCAACAACAACAACAACAACAACAACACTACCACCACCACCACCAACAACAACAACAACAACAACACTACCACCACCACCACCAACAACAACAACAACAACAACAACTTTTCCGGTCTCTTCAACAGGCAATGAAAACAATTCCAACATCAGCCCCGGCGACAAGAAAATGGATGTCAACATCATCAAGAATAATTCAAACACTCTGTTCGCGACCCCCTTTCCTCTCGCCCTCTTCCGGCCTCGGATACAGCTGTGTCTCTGCATTAGCTACATAGCAAGATAGGAATTCAAATCCTGGGCATCACAGAATCATCATCTAACACCTCTCCTTCTCACTCTCTCTCTCTCTCTCTCTTTCCTTCCATCTGCCGCCTTCTCTCCACTCTCGGATGGCGCTGGACAGATCGAAGAACTGATTAGTAACTAACCGGACACATGGAGACACATGCTTCTGATGTCTACGTCACCACCAGCGTCAATGCCGCGAGACAGGGGCAGATAATTCAATACCCTCCAATGACATTCCAGATTTTCGGAGGAGCGGCGAATGCCAAAAGCAACTACAGAAGAATTGGATCATGACTTGGATTGTATAAAGTGGATTTTACATTTTAACGATTCAACAAGATCTCAGAAGGTGATTTCTATTTGATTGCTTATTATATAACTCTCAGCATATTTACAATTTTATCATACACAGGAAATATTACTGAAAGCTTTTTTTTTCTCCCTTGAAGCCATGTAATCAATTAACTTTTAAAGCAAGACTACATGTTTACAAAAGAGAGTAGAAATTCTGTAAATCACAACTAAAGGTAATTGGCTGCCTCAGTATTGTCGGCGGGTCACAAATGAAGAGCTTGATGCAAAAAAAAACGTTTGAAAATATCGTAACATGCAGCTTATGAAGCCTTCGGAGGGCCATAGCAAGCAACATGAGCGACCGATATTGGAGAAAATTAATGAGCAACCCGGCTTTATGCGTTAAGAAATACTCATAACTATCACAAGTTTCACTAGCTCCACACTGTGATTTGAACTTAATTTCTTCTCCATCTTTGGTAGGGAGGTGGGACGCTGTTGGGAGGGAGGGAGGGAGGAAGGGAGGGAGGGAGGAGGGGGCAGGGATTTATGTGGTTCATGCATACTGACCATCTCATCCCTAAAATGAAGTGCCCTCGGGCAAGGCTCAAGGAGGCTTGGAAACCACTCCATAGAGAGGTTATTCACAGTCCCCAAAATTAATTGGATTTTCTGTGGACCTGACGAGCCTCAACTTTCAAGGTCATTTCCCGGATGAGGTCAAAGTAGTGGTGGACACTGAAAAGCTGTGGACTGTGCTCGAGCATTGAGTGGTGCAGGACACTTGATCTGGAGCCAATAAGGGACCACTGGTTAGGTGGTCTATCGAGTGCTCAAATATAATTTATTTTTCTCTCTCCTTTGTCGCCCCTCTCCTCTCTACCGGTTGCTTTCGGCACAAACAGTTCGAGCCACGCGCTACTGCCACTTGACAATAAATATAGGTGCTCTCACAGACCGTACCAAGAGGCATAAAGAGTTCATAACTGCTGTGAACCATAGATATTCTAATATATAGTGGAACAACAAACAGGATGAGAATACCAAATCTAAATAATTTTTTAGGATGTTCCAAAATTTCAAGAACTCTCTGGACTATACCGAAAGCAACACACAGGATAATTGAATGTTAACGACGCATACCTAATCAATAAACACACTTTACCGTAATCTAACCGAGGTAGCCGAAAATCGTCTCTCTGACGCCGGAGGCTCTACGTTTCTGAATTCCTCCTTCTCTCTATACATTTTTCTCACGGATCCAGAGCGTTTACGGACCTTCCAGGACCGTGTTCGGTTGTCAAGGAGAATTTCAAGACTTTTGCTCAAGAAGTTACTTTCAAGGACGTTTCCAAGAGTCCTGAAATGCCAAGAGGGCGAACGCGGATAGAGTAGCTTTTTATCTCAGTTTGTGTAAGGTTTTAACGTCCTTTTTCGTCACTTTTATGGCTGTTTCAAAGGCCAAGCTTTGGACCCCCGTCGAGCTGCTGAGTGAAGGGTACTTTTTATAAACAACAGGAAAAATACCTAAAGGAAACATGCCGCATCAGCAGGCAAATCTGTTATCTCTTGTTTACCCTGCCTGCATTTCACCATTGTAAAAATTTATCATGCCAAACATACTATCAGATTGCATTCTGAAATTTAGGACGCTGATCAGTCATTTTATCCCCATACAGTAGAACAATGCTGCCTAGTTGAAATAAGTTACATGACTGAAACAAGGTAGCCGTTGTCTGGCTGCGAATGTATAACTCAGCTCAATCCACCGTTACTTCATCCCTTTTTGTGTCTCACTCTTTTTAATTTACTCTCCTTTCTCTTTAATCTTACTTCGTCCTCTTCATAAACTAGTTTCTTACCACGCTAATCAAATACCTTTAACCTGGCGTCGAAGACTGACAGTCATTCTAGGTTACGTCTTAGCGAACAACATTATTGGAATTAGGAGCTTGTCAAATGTCTGAGAGTAGTCATACTGTGCCTATAATCCCACATATAATGATCTTCTATAGACTGTAGTCATGACTGAATAATGTCTCTCGTAACAGCCAAGCTCCCCATTGTCCTCAAGGTGATCGGACCATTTTTGTCCATCCTGAATGTGTTGGCTTATCATATAATAATAATAATAATAATAATAACAATAATTTATTAGGATAACTACCTCTTTATAGCGGGGGGTTTCACTGATCAGGGCTATCAGCGAAACGTCCAATGTACAATCGGATATAACTCTTAAAAGTATCTATTTACATACAGAGATGTACAATCCATAATCTTTCATTTTTAGTTAAAAAAGCATTCAGTGATTCTTCTTTATAAGGTCTCCACTTCGCACAGCCGTTTAAAATCTTACCGTTCCTGTGGCGAAAGTTGGAACCAATGAAAAAAGCATGAGAACAATGTTTAGTAGTTCGACAGCAGGACCGACACAACTTGCCTTTTTTTAACATCCAGTTACCCGGTCTTCAAACTTATTGTAATATGTCAACAGTGTGTCGCCTTTCATTAACTAAGTTTTCCCCTTCGCCTCTATAACCATGTTGCAATTTGCCACATGTTTTCGGACAGCGTTATGCCGGAAATTAAATTACCGGTGAAGTCATCATTTGTACTTATCTAGCAGCCAAACGAAAATTCTATTTAAAACCATAATCATCCAGATTTCTTTAAGAGAAAAGAGCTCTTTGAAAGCACAATATACAGTAATTCGAAACTTAACACATAATGAACATGTTGCGTGAGAACTCTGTGAGGGTGCGCTAAGTATGTCGTTTAGTTTTCTATAAATCATAGTGTATGTGCCTTTGTGTCGTAAGGCGACAAATTTTGACTGAGAGTCTGAGGTCACCAAAACAACAGGATCACCAGCAAACGCACGCGCCTCTGGCCGTAGGCAAGGGATGGGCTAAGACTCGGTTTTTTAATTAAGCGGATAAACTGGGTGCACCCAATTCTAAAAATCCGGTTATTATCTCCCCTTAACTCGCATTATGAATCAGTTCGCCGGGAAAGCCCGGGCGGCATGTAAAAATACATTGTTATTTGTTAATTCGTATCCCTAGGTAATCTCCGGTTTGCATTCTCTGATAGCTTGGAATGTGATCATTCATCTGTTTGCTGTAGTAATGATATGCTATTCTGAACTGAGAAGACCGGGATGGGCCTAATTTTGTAAATCAGAAAGCTGATATAGACCCATAATTGCTATTAGACAATGCCATTTCTAGCACGGAGGTAATTCAAAAATAGAACACCAGTTCACACCCAGAAAACCGGATACGGCCTAAAGACAGAGTTCAAAAATTATGGCTTCCAAAACGAGTTAGAATGAACCGCTATTGGTGATCCGGAATTTAAACTCGCGATCCGAAAAAACGGGTTCAACTCGTATCTGGTTAACCGATTATTTTATCTGGATTTCGCCCAGGCCTCCCGCAGGCGTATAGGTTCTGTTACGTAGTGCTGGCACATGGCGAAGCGAAACGACAGACTATGGCACTAGAACAACACTGCGAAGCGAGATTCTCCCTGAAGTATCCCCCAACCATCCACACCCCCGACGGCACCGTTTGAATCATACCATCTACCCTTGAGGGCTTCTAATATATATGCCTAAATCAGATTTCGACCCTCATGATCTTCAGATTTAACGTACACGATTCACACACACAACAAACTTATATATCTGTGAGAGAGAGAGAGAGAGAGAGAGAGAGAGAGAGAGAGAGAGAGAGAGAGAGAGAAGAGAGAGAGAGAGAGAGAGAGAGAGAGAGAGAGAAAGAAAGAGGGACGAGCAGATATCACGCCGGCACAATACCTTTCTGCTAATGATTAAATCTGCTTGAGATCCAAGCAAGACAATGTCTAAAGCAATGTCACCCAATGCGTGATGCACAACGAATTAAGCAGTGTGTACTGCTACCGACTCGACATAATCCAACGACATGATTATATCTTCATGGAAATGAGCGAAATCAGAAGGTTTCAGCTCTATGGCCGTCAAAATACTACGGGATCCGGGAGTGTACGGGCGGGGGCGTATGCCCAAGAGGACGGACCGGACCAAAAACAGCAATAAATCACACACTATACACTCAAAACAGGACTAGAGCAACAATTCATCATAGGAAGTGAATTGTTTCCCGTAGCTAAGGAGCCCCGCCGCTTACAAGATTCTCCTCTTTCTCTCCTGCCGGACAGCACCCAAAACTCTCACAACATCGTGTGTGTCCCTCCCCTCCCCTGCAAGGCCACGGCGCAGTTGAGATGTCCTGCGCATGCTCACATACATGGTCATTTTCACATCCCGTTTGCCTTTTCAACGTGTAGAATCTACTTAATTAATTCAAGTAATTTTGCTACACTGTGATTCACAAATCTTTTAGGTTTGTTTGACGTGTGACTTTTGATCAATGGCTGATTGAATTCAACCAGCTTATTTTTTATTTAAAGAAGGATGAAAACTTTGACGACGTCTCTTAGTCACAAGGATATCAGAAGCTTCTACGTATTTGTGATGTCAATCACTGGGGTCAAGTTTATTGTTGAATCCGTTGTAATGCACTCACAAAGTTTAAAACTGCACTGCAGTGACACTTCGTAGGTTTGTTGTCATTCTCTCTCTCTCTCTCTCTCTCTCTCTCTCTCTCTCTCTGTGTCTTTCTCTCTCTCTCTCTCCCTCCATCTGGATACTACATTACTTTCACAATGTGTGTGCATGCCCCTTCTCACTCGTCTCTCCCAAACCCTCACAGTCAACGTCTACCTCCCTCATCCCCAACAGCATCTCCTGGGGAGAAAGGGAGAAGTTCCATTAAAAGGAGTTGCGATTACCCATGGTATTTTACATACAATTATACACATTACACATGTTGCTATGTGGGAAATGTTGCGATTAAGCAGAGGCTGCAATTATTTGGACTGCGATCATGCGGAGTTAATTGTGCGTATTTAGCCCTGAATCCAGGGTAGCAATTTTTGTTGCTTAATCGACCTCGCAATTTCTCTTGGATGTGAGCATCATCTTCACCCTTTTTATCTCTGAATTAGTGTTTTGCAGAGATAAACTCTCCCTCTCTCATTCTTCACATCAAAAGCCATAAAACCACAAATGTGCACCCAATCCCTTTCATTTCATCAAGGAGGCATTCGAGTATATTCTCCCGATCTATTAGCATCATCTCTTTCCCTTTAATTCAGATCAGAGGTGTCCAACTTTTCCAGATGGAGGGTCAGTTTTGTTTAGTCATCTCGTAAAGGCCATATCTAAAACTGAGTTGTATGCTTCATCATCAAGAGTGACGGTACACAACAACAACAATAAAAATAATAATGCGATAATAGCTCTCATATCCAGGCTATTTCCCGCTCATGCCACTTTTAAGTACATGTATTATTACCCTAGCAAATCTGATCATTCTAAGACTTTTTCAACTCCCTGGGAAGCATACAGAACCACTGCTATCTATAGGCCCCGATCACTAGCATTCTGACAACACCTTTCACTGCCAATACCGAGGTACCCCTTTTACAGACGGATAGACTGATGAAAAGGCATTTATATCACCGTGGTCAGAAAATCGAATTCACGATCTTTTGATCTTAGTCCAACGCCGTTACCATTAGGCCTCGCTGCTCCAAAGTAAAAAAAAAAAAATTCTGAAGTCTTCCTTGACCAGCAGGTCATATTTTACATCCTTGATGGGCCAAACTTTGGCCTGCGGGTCGGGCCGGCGGTTGGGCTCTTGTGCTCTAAAACACATTTTATTTACTTTCGTTACTTCAGCAAGTCCGCAGATATTGGCCTACATCCACATAGGGAGATCAGTTTTGCTGCTGTGAATCTAATCTTTCTCACCCTTATTATCCATTGCTGGAACACAATTGGTCCGAATTCCAGTTTCGTGGTAGAAACTAGAATTGGGATCAAATCCAAAAATTGAGATCGGAACGGAATCTATGTCATTTCATCTAATTTATCGATCTGGAGGTTCCGGTCCTGTTTACTCCACTAGAAAAGCAAATGACCTAGGAACTCAAAAGAAACTTGCTAATACGCACAGGTTGATGAACTATGCGGCGGCGGCCCCCTTTATTTCGCATATGGACGTGAGATGATAAATACTAATGGGCGTTTTTCTGACTTGGCATTCTTGACCTGTAGGGGATACCAGTCCTATTCATGACATTGCGATGAAAACAGTTCAACTCTGCCAACGACATGGGGAGATCTGGGGGAAGGTGGTGACTTTTTGCAGGGCTATCATTATTAAATTTGTAGCTGTGAATACTCTTCTTGCTCAAAACGTCTGATTCGCACCTTTGTATTTGCTTCAGCAAAATCTGACCTAGATCTAGATTATGGACGTGCACAGCGTTCTCACAGCAGCGCGCACGAACATATTCGGTCCCAAATTCATTATTCGGCTTTCTCGTGTATATAGATCACAAATGATTGCTCTCACACCTTTATGACTCCCGACAGGGAGTGAAATCTCAATTCACAGGCACAGACACGATAGGAATCAAGCGCCAATACTGAGCAGCGATGGATTCATTGTATTCATTAACATCCATGTTACGGCACCAGCCGCATAACACTATCTTATCACGTGTGCGAGTGAGTGGTTGAGTAAGAGAGAGAGAAAAGAAGAGTGTGCGAGACAAAAAGCAGTAGCATGGATGAGTATGCGAATCAGTGAGTTAAGACTGTCTTCACCGCTCATGAACATACGACATGATGTTGTCTGGACCTCTTTGAAAAATGTTTTTCCCTGGATGTAACCAAAAATGTATAAAAAAGATGATGAAAAAAAATGTGACGACATGCACAACGATGAAAGTCCATTCTTTCGTTTCTTGGCTACTTCCACGATCAGCAATGTTAAAATGAAATAAAATAAATAAATAAATAAAATTTTATTATGAATGAACGAATGAACGAACGAATGAATGAATGAATGAATGAATGAATGAATGAATGAATGAATGAATGAATGAATGACTGTTATTCTGCTCCAAAAGAACAGTTGAATTATCTCCGAGTTTCTCATGTACAGAATCTCTTACAAGAGATGTTACTCTTGGGATTAAAACAAATCCTAGACGCCAAAACTTTTCTTTTTATTTTTAGCAGACCACATATTACCTCTTAACTTACAAGGGCAAAATTGGGAGTGGGTGGTTCGGCCTTCTAATTCTCTGCCTCGCTCATCAATTTACTTCCGTTGGTTACTTCCAATATCGATTTTCCCCACTAAACTATAACTGCCAATATCAATCGATGATCAAGCGCAAAGCCAAATAGTCTAATAATAATAATAATAATCTCAACTCTCGGCCCTTCTTAACCCACCCCTTCCGCCCTTCGTTTTTATCTACCTAGATTCCATATATAACCACACTGAAAAAAAAAAATACGACTACCCCCACATGACCTGGAAATTGGCCTATTTGTCTCGAGTCCTTTAATACAGCGGCTCCGAAAAAAAAAAACAACTAGCTTCCGCACAAGCAGTACCCTCGAGCAAAGATCCGGAGATCCCAAATCATAAATCACATTTTCTCACCCCAGCAAAATATTATGTTTGGACTGAAACTGCCTAGGTCTAGTAATCATGCTGGTTCTGGAGGTCTCAATATTACTATAATATCTGGCAGGGATTATGAAAAAGAAACTTCTAATAAAACTATTTTGAAGCTGAGTCTTCAGGCCAGCTCAGAAAACATGACAGGTAATCGTGGTGCCTGTGTTTGAACTGTAAAATGCCACTGCGTCATTAGCACAAAACAAAATGCTGTGCTGTAACAATCTCGTAAGTGTCGTTGTGGTACTGAGCAATATATAACGTTTGGGTCTCGTTTCATAAAAAAAAAACACCTTGGTAATGGTCATCACAAATATTTTGTGGTGATTTAAAATTGCACTGGTGCTATTCATTGTAAATGTTGAGTTCTGACACAACCGCATCGTGGACGGGGGGATATAATACTACTAAAATGGTAACAAATAAACCTGCACCTGCACATGACTTACAGTAGTGCTGTAACAAGCAGTCCAGTTTGCTGATCTCATTAGCTGAAACATTACTACTAACGCAATGCACACAAAATGCACAGGTTGAAATAGGATGCCAGCCATTTTTGTCAGAGAACTGGGGAATGGAACGGGGGGATCGGGGAGAAGTATAAAACAAAGTGATGGTTTGACGACAAAACTCTTATCATCATCATCATTTTATCACAGGTGAACAGTCAAACCTGGTCTAGTGAGTAGTAGTTAGCGGCGCCCTCGTGCCGTCAGCTTACAGCAACATTGTATATATTTTAATCTAATGTGTAAAAAGTGTAAATATCGAAGTTCATTAATGTGAGTGTGAAGTTGAGAGAGAGAGAGAGAGAGAGAGAGAGAGAGAGAGAGAGANATCTCATTAGCTGAAACATTACTACTAACGCAATGCACACAAAATGCACAGGTTGAAATAGGATGCCAGCCATTTTTGTCAGAGAACTGGGGAATGGAACGGGGGGATCGGGGAGAAGTATAAAACAAAGTGATGGTTTGACAACAAAACTCTTATCATCATCATTTTATCACAGGTGAACAGTCAAACCTGGTCTAGTGAGTAGTAGTTAGAGACGCCCTCGTGCCGTCAGCATACAGCAACACTGTATATATTTTAATCTAATGTGTAAAAAGTGTAAATATTGAAGTTCATTAATGTGAGTGTGAAGTTGAGAGAGAGAGAGAGAGAGAAAGAGAGAGAGAGAGAGAGAGAGAGAGAGAGAGAGAGAGAGAGAAAGAGAGAGAGAGAGAGAGCAGAATGTGAATTGCTTGTTGAAATTATTGTTATTTTGCTCATTTACAGCAGATAGTTGTCTGAGCTCAATGAACATATTGTTATTGTTATTGACACCTGCACATCTCGGTCATCTACGAAGACGAAAAGGTTTCTAGGACAACCATCATATTTCTTCTTTTATATTTGCCCTCCATATCTCGACCACCTGCCCAAAGAGCTCGCGATCACCATTTCTCATGTCAAAAGTAGTAAAATCATAAGGAAAAACACTGAATAAGGCGTCTGTCACTCGGCTAATCTGAAATGTCGGATGGGCTGTTCAAGGGTTTTTAGGGCCAATCACAAGGTAGAAAGATTTCTTTTTTCGCTTGAACTTTCAATTCTTATCGTTACAAGGCAGACCACGGCCTACAACCAAGCTATGTTAGTTTGAAAACCAGGGGTTAAAGAGACTGCCTTTATATCTTGGCCCTTATCAGCAATCTGTTAAAGACGATTACCGGATATAAGGAAGGAACAGTGGTCGCCGTATATAATATACAGATTCCACTGTCAGATTCCACTGTGGTTGAGTAATTGATGGGAAGACAAGCAGATAAAAACCACAAATGATTCATTCTAGTCCTATCAACGATACCATGATGTTTTCATAATCAACAGCCAGAATTTGCAGTTTTGGCTTCAGGTCTTGATTTGATGGATATTTAAGAAGAAACACCGGACTGGACTGTCTAGCATGGCTTATAATTAATTTAGTCAAGTTACTGCGCTCGTGTGTACAGTCAACTATAACCTGTGCAATCAGTCATAACTTGTATATATATATATGTGCTCAGTTTCTGACCGTCCCCTACAGCGGAATTAAACAAACAAACACACACACACACACACACACACACACACACACTCTCTCTCTCTCTCTCTCTCTCTCTCTCTCTCTCTCTCTCTCCAGCAATGCGGTCTCTAGACGACTCCTGATCCGTCGGCTTCATGTAAAAATCGTCTAAAATTTCTCAGATTCGACAATTTCAGTGGAAAACAAACCGTGGAAAGCAAAAACTGAAAACCGCTGGTCGGGTCAATCACGTCTTAAACTGGTTCTCATCATGTACATTAATAAAAAATGGACCCCCTTCCTCCTTCGCATCCTACCACCCAGAATTTTATCGCTCATTTTCTCGACATCAGTTATGACCATACCACATTCAAGGGCTAAGTGGAGCAAGGACGCCGGGCTCCGACCTAAATGTCAGGACCGCTGGAAGCTCATTTACCCATTGACACCTTGACCACCATTGGCGGTTATAGGCCATTTCCAATAGGCTGGGACTGGGCCAGGCATACGTAACGTGCCATGTAATTTCATCCCCCAGAGAGGACCGGGGGAGAAAGAGAAAAGGAGTGTGAGAGAGAGAGAGAGAGAGAGAGAGAGAGAGAGAGAGAGAGAGGGGGGCACAGGAAATGAGAAGGCAACACTGCCCTCTAGACATGAAACAGAATGGACCCTGGAATAAAGAACTTACCCTGTCGATATGATTCATCTGAAAGAAAGGCAATGTAGGAAAGAAAGAAAGAAAGAAAGAAAGAAAGAACGAAAGAAAGAAAGAAAGAAAGAAAGAAAGAAAGAAAGAAAGAAAGAAAGAAAGAAAGAAACGTAAGGACTGGATGACATCATGTTTACAGACACACTGCTAGGAAACCAGTCCATTTGCAGCCACTCAGTGGGACTTCTAGAATGATCTCTTACACTTTAACGTCCCTTTATAGCAAAGCTATGGTATGATATTGGTATATCGACAGGCAGACTTGAGCCCCTGCTGATCCCCGACATGAAGATGCCTTTTTGAAACTGCGAAAAATAGCCAGGGAAAAACCCATCGTCGACAGGATTCGAATCCCCGAGACAGTTCGCACCAAGAGACACGGGCGCTACCTTCTAGTCATCGCACCGACTCAGCAATGATCAGGTGCTTTTAAAAATATTGTTTGAAGCATCCTTTGCACTAAAATGAGATACACCGCCTAAATTATAGGGCCCGAATTCTGGACATGAAACAGGCTCAGTGAAAAGAAGTAAGTTGAAATTTCCATAAGCGATAATCATTCTGAACATGCTGCCAACTACCACCTCAAAGACTAGAATTTAAAAGGTCGACATAAATCCAGGGAAGATGCCCAATAATCTGAAAGGGTGTACATAAATGTTGAACCCATTATCTATATTATCCACGGGCAAGAGGTCGCACCATCAATTCCCGTGAACCATTTACTGTCGTATCGAGACCATAAACTCTACTTCACCTGACGTTCGTTATGTGACAACCTGCAGAACTTTTACCTTCCTGATTTTGGGCGCTAAGCCGCAGCGACCTCCCATTTCCCGATCTCGGAAATGTGGTATGAATTAACAAACATACAGGCAATCGAAACAAACAAATTATCTAACTCCAATATCGAGGGTAAGGTTCTAAACTGTCATAACTCAAGTTACTACAGTATGTACTTGATTTACGACAGTTTGGAACAAACCTCGATATACTCTGTGGCATGCTGAGCGACTGATAAACACTAGCACATTCAAACGCCTTCCATTGGCTGTAGAGGATTAGAAAACTCGACATTATGGGACGACGACGACGACGACGACGACGACAGCAACAGCAGCAGCAGCAAAAACAAAAACAACAACAGTAACAACAACAACAACAACAAGAGGTAAATCCAAATGTTACTGGATCACACGGCCACTCCTCCCCCTTTTTCTTAAAAAACAAATTGGGGGGGGGAGGGGGAGGGAAGAGGAAATAAAATCCCCAAAACGCCGAATAAATCGCCAGTCTTCCTGGCGTGGAGGAGCACAATCATTCAGGCTATCTGTCAGTGGCGGGTGATCAGAGATGGGGGTCACACAGTCCTGCCAGGGAACTAACCGCTCTGCTGACCTAGTTCAGAGTCCACTAACCACTGGCCTGTTTGACAAGATCACCGCCCGATTGCTCATGGACTCCAGAGACAACATTGATAATGCTTTGTTCATTATGCCGATCAGGTCACTACGCCACACTGTCTCACTTTACTGTTTCAGAAGCCCAGCAGGTTCTCCGAAAGATCTCTACACATGACAGATGTCTTTCAGTGTTATGTACGGCAAGGTGGCACGTACAGCACGCGCTCATGAGCTCAAAGCTCTGGGAACGGTTTATAACTTCAAATTTATGAGGTGTTGGAGTTTGTACATCAGATCCGATGAAGCAAATGATTGGAGGTGGGCGGTATCCGTTCTGATACTTTTGTGGCATCGAAAGTATCGGAAGCCGCCAAAAATATCGGGAGCATCAGAACGAATTTTAATCCTCTTCTAATCCTCATTCCCAGCTGGCTCCCAGTCTTCTCTCTGCACAAGAAAATTTAATGATTTTAAAAGGCTCGATGGGTATCGAAAGTATCGGATCGAAATTAATGTTAATCCTCCTTCGATCCTCAGTTCCAAAATAGCCCCCTGTCTCCCTAGTGCAAAGCCTAACGGTATCGAAAGAATCGGAAGTATCGAAAGCATCGGAAGTATTTAAAGCGAGGAAATGCACAAAGTGTAAGAATCGAAATAGAATCGATATTTTAAATACTAAGGTCTTGATGGCTGAATTCAGTATCGGTCCACCACTACAATAATTTTATGAAACTCTGAATCAGAGTATCGGAATAAATATTCAGACTTTCGAGAACATGAGGTTTGAAGTCGTGATGCCTCACAGATGTTTTCATTACCGCGAAACCTCAAATGTTCCTTGCATAATGGCCCATGTAATACTCAAACTCGTCCTCTGACACTGCAGCTGCTAAGCAAAAATCACCCAACAATGAAATCAATTTAAACAAAAGCCCCACAACGTCTAGAAACTCAATCAATCTCAGGGACACTGTGATCGTCAAATCATCAGGGAACAAAGATAACGAGAAGAAAAATCTGAAAAAGGGCACACGTAACATTTCTTCCGACAATTTTTTTTTTCTGCAGGATTAACAACTGGTCCTCTCGATTCTAAAACTACAACAGAAACCCAAAACAAACGCACCAAACTGTTTATTCGAAACTCTCGGAACCAGGGGGCAGTTCGATTCCCCATGCTGCCTTCGGTCTCCGAAGTCAGACAGAATTCCTTTCCACAGTATTATTATCGCAGCTCAGCAGTACCATAACATCCACTCGCTTGTAAAGATATCATGAACCGGCTTCCCATCGGCCCATTTTCTGTCCCCTACATAAGGACTTGAGGACATGAACATCTATCTTCTCTCGTGGAAAAGAATATGGTTTATCATGCTGATCAAATGCGAGTCGCTATCTTGTTTCATCTCGTTTGTGGTGAACATGTCTGACATATTATATGAAACTCATCAGTCATCAGCTAGACAAGATAAAAAAAAAATTCAACTCTGTATGGTTTCACTTTACCCATGGCGGGCGATGTGTAGCTTGATAAGTCTCTAAAAAAAAAAACAGAAGACAATATCTTTCCCTCAAATACATGTGAGATCGAATTGGCATGAATGAGGTATTCATGACCGCACAAAATTTACCGCAAGGGTGTATGCAAATAAAATAAGGTAATTTATTTATATAGACTATAAAATAATTATAGTGCTTTTTCGCAGGAAGCACCAGTAGCTGCAATCT
>JAWQUT010000031.1:2468972-2489791 GCA_033807755.1 Ellobium chinense
TTTTCCACAAACAAACCAAAAAGTTCATAATAAGTTCAAACAGTCAAATTGGCAATCGGAATTTGGGCCACATTAACCACAAAACAAAACAAAACAAAAAAAACCCTTCCCTTTATTTCAAAGTTTAGTAACCTTAAACTTTCACATCTTAAGCAACTGATGAATGATTTCACACATACACAGATGGACATTGTCTGGTTCATGCTGCGAGTTCAAATACGGTATCTACTTGGTATAGGTTGGTCATGTCATGGCTGAAAAATTAAAAACATTTGATCTAACAATATATAATATACCCGATGGGCACTGCCACATTGGCCGCCGTATGTCTATTTTTTATGGCTGTGATTTTAATTTTTTTTTTTTGCGCCGAGGAAAGCACTGCACCTGGGCCGGTGAAACTTAGACCACTTATAGCTTACACAGATCTATGTCTGTTAACGCGCTCAGAAATTTTACTACACTCTCTTTTTAACTTTTGAAGTTACTAGTCTTTGAATTAGGTAAACTTTGTGGGGAGGTGGCGGGTGGGCATCCGGCATATACTGAAGTAAATGATGAGAATGCCACAACAAAAGACTATCAGGCAAAAGTGAGATATTCGTATACAGCAGATGAAACAGGTTCAGTCCTTTTTCCCCTTTTCCCCTTTAAATTGAAGGGAAAAAAGGGGTGAGGGTTGGGTGGAGGGGGCGGGGGAAGGAGCGCTTATTCCCCCTCTCCGTCCATCCCCTCGAAGTTCCAAACAGTCAACTGAAATAATTTTCTTGACTTCCCTTGCATGTTTTAGAGGATGGAATTGGAAGTGAGGAGGGGAGAAGACTGAGAGAAAGGAGTGATGAACATCACAGCTTTTGATGGCATCTGGTTTATGACATGATCCCTTTATTCACTGCTTGGGATATTTTAAGGCTGAACTACACTTCAATATGGGACCTCTAAATCCTAAAACTCAGGCCACAATGGGGATAGTCTGCCTTTGAACGGCCATATCAGTGCAGATTTTCAATTATAAATGATGAAAGTCCGTAGCCAAGTTTAGAATGATAGTGACCATTCTAGGCTTCTACACTCAAACACTGAAAATGGAATTCGGAACAGTGAAAACCATCAGGAAGTGGGTGAAGAGAAAAGACAGGAGCAGGATGTGCATCAGGAAATGCGACAGCTTCAAAATCAACACTCAGCGATACACGATCGGTTTTATGTTCCACACTAAAAGCAGAAAAACAGTGTTACCAAATACCGAAATGAAACCGGAAGACGCATCAGCTTAAGTAACGTCACGCAAAAGAACATTGGATTAACCCTCAGAGCTACTGACATTCAAAGCCAAAAAATACGACTCACACGCACATTTCGTCTCTTCAAAAAGTGCATGCGTCCAAATGTAGGTTAGTAGCTCACGGGTGAGGTATTTTATTCCTTTACAAATATCCATTCATACTCCGTCTTTCCCTAATGCCCTCGTTCACATTTTCCACTTCCATTCGCATTCTTCGCCGCAGCTCGTCCCTCCTCGCCTCAGAGCGACTTGAAACCAAATTTAGTGACAAAATTTCGCTGTGATGGATGGCAGATTGCCCGGATCTGCGCTGCAAAATGATATCGGGTGTAAGATGGCATTGATATTCATGGAAGAGCACGAACAAATCTGGAGGTCGGAAACGTGAGTCCCTGGAGAGCACGATCCGTGATTTTATTCGGGCCAAGCTCCACGGAATTGTCCGATCAGTCACTGTTTATTAGACACACAATGTCGGGGTTCCAGCCTCTGTGTGAAACTCCAAGACAGTAATGCTTTGTTCAGTTCAGTTTATTAGGCTCAAAGTCAAACAGCCAACACAACTGCAAAACCCAGTTCGCTCACTACTTCCATGGCAATGACCTGCGTCATTACGCAAAAGAGGACGGAATTTAGCTCTCCTACGTCGTACACTTCTGTAAACTCTGAATTGTCCACTCATTCCCCTCCTCCTCCCTCTTACAGCCCACCTGCCAAAAAATATCAAATTTACCACCACCCTCTCATCACCTTTAAGTACATGAAAATGTCATCCAGATAAATTTTCCCCCATACTTTCTTAAACATAATGAAAAAACAACAATGTACTGGATGTAAACAACAAACACATTTTTTCCTTCCAATTCTTACGAGAACACATTACTAGATAGACGAATTCATGCTCTCATCCTTCAACAGTCCTCTCATTGCCTTTAAGTACACGAAACCGTCACCCCAGATAGTTTTTCCCCACACTGCGTGAACCATATTGAAAAACAGTGTACTGGACATAAACAACAGGCACTTTTTTCCTTACAATTCTTGCGAGGACACAATACTAGATAGACGAATTCATCCTCTCATCCTTCAACAGTACATGCTTTTAAGTACATGAAACCGTCACTCCACATAGTTTTTTCCTCATACTTTGTATAACATAATGAAAAACAGTGATGTAAACAAGAGGCACTTATTTTCCCCTCCAATTCTTGCGTGGACACATTACTAGATAGACGAATTCATCCTCTTATACTTCAACAGTCCTCTCATTGCCCTTAAGTTAGTACACAAAAACGTCACCCCAGACAGTTTTCTTCTCCACACATTGTAAAACATAATGAAAATCAGTGTACTGGATGCAAACAAGAGCCACTTATTTTTCCCGCCAATTCTTGCGCGGACACATTACTACACAGACAAATCCATCCTCTCATCCTTCAACAATAATCAGACTGTACATCTCTTATCCTTTGGTGCTATGATGGGAAATGGGGAAACTGCCAGATGGCTGTCTAGGGGCAGTTCCGATGGTTGCACTATGTACATTCAGGGAACGAAAAGTCTAATAAGTAATTCTTAAATCTATAACACAAGAATTTTCCCGAATCAATCAATTTCTTGCCGTGTCTAGAGCCAGTCTCACCAAATCATCAGAAAATGAAAATCCCCCACGGATTGGTCTAGGGCAGTCGAAAGGTGTTACGTGCGAACACAACATAATGCAAAGGATTTGTTCAATTTAAGAGCTGGTATTTTGTGGATAAGAACAAACAAAACAACAAGCAAAGAAGCAGTTCGAAATACAAACAACACAATGTCTGTGTCAACTTGTAGCTTCCCTTCTCCCAAATTAAAGCCTATTTCACCCTCTAACATAAACACAATCAAACCATTCAATCGACAAGAAGTTTTCAAAAACACAGAGATAGAGAGAGTGAGAGAGAGAGAGAGAGAGAGAGAGAGAGAGAGAGAGAGAGAGAGAGAGAGANAGAGAGAGAGAGAGAGAGAGAGAAAGAGAGAGAGAGGGAGGCAAAGAGACAGAGAAGAGACAGACACAGAAGACAGAGTCAGAATGGACAGGGACAGAGAGACAGAGAGACAGAGAGACAGAGAGAAGATGATGATGCAATATGACTCTTTGCTGTTCCAATGGTAAGGACACGAAACCTCTTCAGAAGACGAGTCAGTTATGTTATTCATTTACTTTGTGAAGGCCATATCTAATATGTAGGTGCATATTTCAGCATAAAACACGACTATGAATAATGTGAACGGTCCATAATCTACAGCCGTGTTCTGCAACCTCAGCGGACCCGCAGTCCAGAGGTTGGGCACTCAAGTGTTCATGACTTTACAAGCATTCTAATTCTCGCTTTCGTCTAAAATAGCTCAAATGCGTTTTTTCAACACTGTCTAAAGTGTTTTGAAGCAGGGCCGTAACGACATCTCCATCTNAATCCCAACAGGCGGATCTCGGGCAAGCTCTTCATCCTCAGCAAAACCTGTACGAAATTTAAAAAAGCATTTTGAGTACCGTCTTTAAGATTACTTATAACCATACTTCGCTCCGGATACCTCATTCCCCTTTCCCCAGGTCAATTCGCAGTTGGGGCCTCTATGGACGATCACTTATAGGCCTGCAGTTAAGCCAGTCGGTCTAAACTTCCGAACGTTTCGTGCTCATCTGCAGTAATTTTCCCAAGTCGCCTATGTATTTATGCCCCAGAAAATCGGCGCTGCTTGACGACCTCCGCAGCGTGGCATAATTTGAATACATCACCAGAAAATGGACTGTGTCCCGCGTAACTGTGCCATTTTCCAGCGTCACTGCTCCAGTTTCTCAAACAAGCCTTACCAGTTTAGGTTAGACATGCGTACATCTTTTTGCTACATATTACTATGTATTTGTTGACTGTTATCACTCACACCCTAATTTTCGTTGGTCATTCCCACTGGTCAGTACTGGGGATAAACATTTGAGCTAATTTAAAAAAAAAATAATTCTTGTAATAGCCCATGACAAATTAAGGTTTTTGCTGTGTGTCTTCCTTTGACCCATTCCCATGAAAACCCAGCCGTGGCTTCGGGCTATTTCTAGAGAACAAGGATGAGCTTATTGGCAAGCCCTGTCTATTTCCAGCCCCTGCCCTCAAAACCTAAACTGGCCAGAGAAGTGACAAATGCATTAGAACAGGCTACAGCCTAAAGTCACTCAGTTCTTGGAAGGGAGAAAAACATGATTTGAAAAATTTGTTACCCTTAGGAGTGAATCCAACCAAAGTGATATCAATTATAGTAATCTGCTTATGTAACCCATAGTCTTAGAAGGATCGTTTAGAAAATGCATATAAAGACTCTGGAGAAATCAGTCTCGTCCTCTCTCTGCTCTGTTCCGTCTCCTAAAATCCTACGCGAATATAAACCGCTGGCTAAGGGAACACAAAATTCCTATTCTGAACATCTTCTGACATGCTGTCAGAAATCTGGAAATCAATTTCTCACCAGTCCAATTCCTTCAAACCCGCCATGGGACTCTACGAATTTGCGGACTGGATGCAATTTTAAATGCATGTCTAGACACTGCAAAATTGAAAGCTACAAAAAAAAAATGTTTTCACCACAGAGATCTAGGTCTAAATGCATGCCCAGACACTGCAAAATGAATGCAGTCAAAAGACATATTTCACGTACAGATCTAGATCTAAATGCATATCTAGACACTGCAAAGATGAACGCACTCAAAGGATACATTCCGTCATACAGATCTAGATTTTAAGGACAGAAGTGGAGTAGTACTGCGGGAGTTTGCTGCGTAAATAAACGCAAGCCTTGATTTAGCTTTTTCCATATTTCGCCTGTTCTGACTGTCTTAGTGTAACAACAAGTGCATGTTCTTTGTTGGCTACATGCATTAGCGCAGTTTTGAAAGAAAGAGATCAGGCTTACTTTGAACAAGTGCCTAAATGCGTTTCAGACGATATCATAATCAATACATGATCACAATCCTGCTCGTCGTCGCGCTGGCTGGCACTTTGAGAAAATGATGATTCAATACATCATTTTCTACGCTGAAACCGCCATATTGTATACTTCAGACAGTGATTTTACCACAAATTGAAAACATATATTGCCATTCATCATATTTTTATCATATACAGTATGACATGCTGAAATCACCATTTTGTTAGACCGATCCTTTCAAGTTAATCTGATGTACACAATTATGTCTCTATTACATAACTATTAATGCACTCGGGCAGGACTTGAACAAACTGCAGGGTTTTGAGACGAAAACAGCATATGAACGAGAAATAAAATGATGGGGACAGTAACATATTGTGAGAAAATAAGTCAAAAAAATAAACTTAGAAATCAGTCATCGAATTTAGATGGAACATTTTAGGAGGATTTCAAAAATTCAAATTTTGATCTCTTTTCTTGCCAGCCCCATTGTACGCATTGTTATCATTCACATGAACTCTGTAAACGACAGAAAGAACATTTCCAGGTGACATCCACGCGTCTCCATCCACACAATCCACCTGCTGACGTCTGCAATGAAGGTGCAAATTAGTTTTTCTGACGTATCTCTACAATACGTAAGAGTAGCAGCTAAACTGCAACTGGAAATAACACTAGGAACACCACAGGGTGTCGCTCTAACGTCATCCACGGTACCTCTGGAAAAACTCACTTAGCAATGAAACTAATAGCTCAGTTGCCAGGAACTTCACTAAGAGTGATCACAGTGACAGTGCAATTAAACATTACCTCATCACTAATGACGCCGCTATCACTGCGCGAGGCTGACAATCAGAATGGAGTGCGCTCAACGTTCTATAGCTTAATGCAAAAGTCTTGCTATCCGCGGCATAATAATATGTGTCAGAGGTGGACGGATTTTGCCCAGAGATTATTGGCCGTCGCTGTAGAGCTGCGTTAATGATGAGCAGACTGCCTTACTTTTCGATATTACGAACTCGCGATTATATAACACAGGTACACTTTGAATATAATATGCATCTGGTGAAGGTGTTTATAGTGAAGAGCCTGTGAAGATACGACAAAAGAAAGACTCTGTTCGTATGCATCTCCTAGAAAAAAAAATTTATATGTGTGTGTGTGTGTGTGTGTGTGTGTGTGTGTGTGTGTGTGTGTGTGTGTGTGACAGAGATATAAAGAGAGAGAGAAAGACAGAGAGAAAAAACAGCGGGAGAAGGAGGGGGGGGGAAGCACGAGGAAGGGAGAGAGAGAGAGTGATGCAAAAAGAGAGAGAGAAAGAGACCAATAAAAAGAGGGAGAAGGAGAAAATACCTACACCACCTAGAAATAGAGATTGGCTAAGCGAAAGGTGAAAAAAAGGCATTGGGACCGAGAAGCAAGCGAAAACAATGAATGAATGAAAGAAAGAAAGAGATTCTCCTTCAAGCTACAAGCTTCTTTTATCCACGGCTCAAAACGTTTGGGTAATTAATAATTTGTACAACATTTGCTCGTCCTTTTATGCTTCAGCAAGTCAGTGCAAGCGTAAGTATGAGAATGTGGGAGGAAGAGAGGAAAGGAGAGGGAGAGAAAGAGAGAAAGAGAGAGAGAGAGAGAGAGAGTGAGAGAGAGAGAGTGAGAGAGAGAGAGTGAGAGAGAGAAAGCCAAATAGACCCCAAATCTTATCTCTAAGTTCATATGTACAGCACAAACTACCTACTATTGCTAGCGATATTTTGAAGACTTCTAAGTGGTCCTGTATTCAGCCAAATGAACAACAAAGACATTATGGTGTTTCACACCAAGCCCTTTAAAGAAACAGGAAGTAATAACTTGGCTTTTGTGTCACGGCTTTCACCACGTTACCACGTGCGTACGCCATAAGAGTGTCTCAAGTTTCAACACATCCAGCTTGAAGTACTTCGATTTTAAAAGTGACAAGATCCCCAGAAATTTTACAGAATTCGATACAGGTCTCACTTCAGACGGAGATCGATGGCCCGTCATAGGCAATAACAGTGCCAATTCCCTTCTCTTTACAAGAACACAGTCTTTCCCTAAGGCGCCCCACGATGAGCCCTGATCTATTTCAGCTGTTGGAAACGGTTTAATCGAAATTATGAGCTGGATAATCTGGGGTTTCTTTCCCTAAGGAGAACCACAATTCAGCAATTTTGATATCTACCTGTTTTAACTGATCGTCTGCCATAGGAACCAAACCATAATGACACTACCTAAATGGTCCATCCTAAGATAAGTGTTCCTCCCGAGTCAGCCCCAGGAAATTCTTTCGATTATTGTTTGATAGTTATCTCGCACGACTCGGCGACTTGTCTTAAAAAACAAACACAACGTATCATCCGTGTTGACCACTAACTTCGTATTTCACAAATTGATCAGTTTGCAATTGTCCGTATCAAGAATTTTAAACTGCTTCTGATGACAACAGCAACATTCAGGCACAAGCTTTCAAAAAGGGAAGGCATTCACATATCATAAGGAAATTTGGTATATATTTAAGGTAATAAATGTGTACATTAAGATCGCAGTTTTGGTTTCAAACTTTACATATGTTAAAATATCAACACGGCCGATACTTCCCGTTATCTATCATGGGGACCGACATAATACATATTGCAGAAAGACAACGTTCAGGCAAGAGACAAGTTATCAAAGGGGCCTCAAGCTCAGCAGATGGTTTCTGTGCCTATATTTTACCTATGACATAGATATGATCCTCTTTACTCCTCTTATTCTTAAATTTACAATTTCCGTCTACATGCCATCCATCTTATATAACGCTTTTGATTATATCGCTGTTGTCCTTGATCTGGATGAGCCAAGTTATACATACAAACTGCTACAGTCCATGATAGATTCGGTGGCTGAAAACCCTCCAACAATGCGTTGCTATGATTAATATTTCTCCTGTAAACTTTCAGGAATGACTCATGTGTTACATAGAGAATCTTACACCGCGCGTAAGAAAATCCACGGGCTTTTCCTACAGCGAGATCTTTTATATTTTCAAGCGTACGCAAGAAAATATAAAACGCTGAATCTTCGAAACAATCCGTGGATTGGATAAGATCCTGGATGGCTAAGATTTTATTTCCCAATCAACTTTGAAGAAAATATCTACACGAACCAAGTCTGGATCCAAAACACGCAAAAAAAGGATCACGTGTAACGCATCGGAACGTACATGTTGCGAATTTAACACTACGATACTATGAATGTAGACCTTGCTGCCTTCGGATCAATGGGAGATCGAACATTCCACATTGGTTTTCCGCGCCACAGATCTGCTCAAAACAGCTTGTTTTCGGGAGAAATGGCTAACCCCTTCTGCGTTGTCTGACGGACAGTTTCTCACCAACCTGCCCCATCTATAGCCTTTCTCAGAGGTGAGATGACAAGACTACAGTTTTAGCATCCATTGATTAAAATAACAAACTGAGTGAGAAAAAGCTAACTGACATGGGGTCTGATGCAGCAAAATTCGTCCATAATGGTCAGGCAAGAGACAAGTTCATTTAACCGCTTGACACTAGCGTCCGTCAAAGAAATTCCATTATTTCTATTCCAATGTTATTTACCGGGGAAAACCTGCAGGCTGGTTGTGGTGCACACGTGAACATCACTGACAAGCAAGGTGGCATTCGATGACTGCCGAGGTGACTTTTTTTTGTGTGTAAACAAAAATTTACTGGCGATAAACATTAGCTGACTTTGTCATCTTCTTTCAATTTCGTAGGCAAGTTAAATGAGTATTACAACAACTCCGATTATAACAGTGCATGATTAATAAAAGTGCAGAAACATCAAGATCCAGGCGTGCTATTTCGGGAAGTTGCTGTCTGTAAATTAGTCTTAATGTACTTCATTACGAGATCAAGTTACCCGATCTTCCCGCATTAGAAACTAGCCTAAAGAACGCTAAAGGTCACATTTCTTTTTCATTATAAACTCACACCGACAGGCTGGAGGATTCACGGGGGTAGCAACTGAGAACTTGCGCATTAACGATGGGATCTCTTACCATCGAAGAATAACATACATACGTGCATCGGTGTTGAATGCACACTTATTAGCGTTCCACATGCAGTAACATAATTTTATGATCATAAGAGATCACATCGTTAATGCGAAATTTCTCAAATAACACCAGAGTTTGCATCATGGCATCATAACGGTGTTTTTTTTATATTCTCTATAGTAGTAGTTTTTAGAGGGGGGGAGGGGGAAGGCGAGAGAAAGACAGATAGATAGATAGATAGATAGATAGATAGATAGATAGATAGATAGATAGAGAGAGAGAAGTTTACCATAGACGACATCGCAGGTCACGCTGACTAACTGATACATTCGCTCTCTCTCTCTCTCTCTCTCTCTCTCTCTCTCTCTCTCTCTCTCTCTCTCTCTCTCTCTCTCTCTCTCTCTCTCTCAACTTCACACTCACATTAATGAAATTTCAGATTTAGAGTTTTTAAACAGAGATGAAAGTAGCTGAATGGAGTGCAAAATGTTGTCTGATAAGGCGAAGTCCATCTGGGAACTCGCGGATAAATTTTGTTTTCTGAAATGTTGTAATGGATGAAAGCCGTCAACATTTAAAGTTACAGTGGGGAAACTGTAGGCCTACGGTGTATCTGAACGCCTCGGGCGCCATCTAGCGATGTCAAGGGTGTGTACTCGTATTTCTGAAAAATGACGAATGGAAAATAACACGAGGTTAGATTGATAACCTCCTCAAAAATATATTCATACAAAAGTTAATGACTGTGTTTTTTGTTACCCACTGCTCAGAAGTTTGAAAACAAGAAAAAGGAGGGTTTAGCGGGATCAGGTTGGAATAGCAGATAATCTGGATCTAGCGGAGATATCTTTTCACTTCACATTCAAGGTCACACCTTATCAGTGTTGCCAGATTGGCTTCCTACGCGCCAAATTTGGCCACTTTACAAGTTTGTTTTTGGTGTTGTTGTTTTTTTTCTTTTTACATCATAGTTTTTTTTGCTACTTTGGGTTGTTTTCTAAAGAGTTGACTTTTTACCTGATTTCTGTACATTTTCTCATCATTTCCAGGTGAANCCCACCGCCTCCACCACCACAACCACCACCACCACCAACAACAACAAAAACAACAACAACAACAACAACAACAACAACACCAGCAACCGCAGCAGCTACAACAATAACAGCAACAGCAACAACAACAACAACAACAACAACAACAACAATAACAAAAAGAACAAACAACAAAACTCGAAAACATATTTAGAGCCAACCATCTTGAGAGTGTCGGCCCTGAATCTTTTTACGGCAGATCAATCATGAAATTCACTACACAGCAAAGAAGCTGTTCCCCGTGGTATGATTTTAAAATCTTTTTTAATTTCGGATGGATCGAATTATTTCTTTACCACACGAGCATGATCAGTCGTTCATTTATTTGAATCCTACAACATTTTCAAAGCTCCAAGAATAATAAAAAATGCCAAGGGCGTTATTCATCCTAGTTAAGGGAGATTCCTTCAAGGAGTTTCCACGAGCCCCTTCCTTCCAGTATCTTAAAGTTTCCATTCTAATAATTTTAACTACCAGATTCACCCCTTTCGCTCCTATTTGTTCCTCCTCCCTCCTCTTCCCCAAAATTCCCGGAAAATATGGACATTTCAGGGTACAGCAGTTACCGATGTGGAAGGACAAAAATCAATAGAGTATTACTATGATCTACCATACAATGTAACAGATGCCCATCAAATATGACTTCCTTACCTATACATCTAATGGGACAGTTCTAACTTAATACTGGAAGGGTAAAATCACATTTAACTGGCTATCGCATCGGTAATAAAACGGGATTTTTTTTGTGGTTTTTTTTTTTGGTCCTTGTTATTTATCTTAGGTTTCACTGTCCCTTTTCAGTACAGTTATGGTTATATCTGGAGTCGGGGCTTGAATTCCGGCCAGACTGCCGGCGAGGGCGTGCTGTTTTAAACACTGCGATCAGGACCAATGGAGAATTCTGCTGCCAGCAAGATTCCAACTCGGGACCTGTCGCACCAAACGCCCTACTTCTAGGCATTGTCTCAGAAATCGTGCAGTGGTTAATTCCATGCCCTTCGAGTTGTCAAGTCCACCTCCCAACGAGCTCATGGGAAGAGAACCCGCAGTTGCAAAACGGCATTTAATGATCTCTAAGGCTCAGGCGGGTGGTGGTCTTTCGGACAATCGCGCGTGGATTTTGGTGTCGTTGCTTATGCTCCACGGAGGTTCAGTCAACGATAGGCCACTGCCAGGGTCAGCTTTCTGAAACCGAGGTGCAATGGAATCGCAGCCGAACCCGTCTCATCTAACCCAGGAGGTAGATGGTCCTGTAGGTAGACCAGGCGGCAGTTTTTTTCAGAGGAGCATGTCAGGAGACAGGGGCAACATCAAATTCGAATCCGAATCTCGAATCCATGAATCCTGCTTCCCATTTAAAGACCCACTTCTGAGCGGAGTTTCGCCAGCGAATCCTCTAAAATTTTCGGAATACAGACAATTACATTCGTTAAAGTGCTCAAAATCAAAGTGCGTGAATCACTGTCAGTTTTCTCTCTTCATTTTCTTCTCAGGGGCATTAAGCTTCTTCCTGACTGTCCCCATGAAAATTGCAGTGAAAAGAGTATATTATGAGTGAAAGAATAAAACTCCATAGGTGTAGCGCGAATAGTACACGTAACTCAAAGAAAGTGTTTTTTTTTTCTCAATTTAATTGAACAAATTAAAATTTTGAACTTGTTTGTAAATGTATATTAATAATGTATCAAATAGTACTACATGTACAAATATCTCAAAGCAAGAGTTTTTTAATTAAAAACTGAACGAATTAAAATTTTGGACCCGAGAGTATGTGTGTAATATTTAAATAAAGAGAGAGGAATTTGGATGGTGGATCTGGCGGATTCCGATGCATGACTAGTCACAACTCTATCCTTTCAATATGTCGTATGTGTGTTAGACTAATGATCCCCCCCCCCCCCCNTCTCGGCAAGGGAGACTGGTCTCTCTGGAATCAGCTTATTCTCTGGCCTGCGGGCATAGATCTACAGCTGGATGACTGTGCAGACGGTGACAAGCCAACTGGAGTTAATCAGGGGGATATTGCTCTTTCACCTTCTTTTACTAACAGGTCCCTTGTATGGCTGTTATTGGATCTCGCGAGAGTCCGTGAAAAGGAAGACGACTGAGTGGGTTGTGAGAGTCCATAGCATACGAAAAGTAATATCAGACATCCCCCTCCCCCCCTTCCCAACCTTATTTGCGTAGAGCTGTTTGATTTAACGTCGGAGTGGATATGCAGGGGTCTGTGCGTCAGCTAACGACGGAGCGAGAGGCAGAACGAGGAGAAAGAGCCAGAGGTAGAAAGTGATGAAGGAGCGAGAGACTGAGAGCAATGGAAGAGAGAGTCTCGAATGAACGAGATATAAAGTTACGAAAGACCAAGAGATAAAAGAATAGCGAGAGAGAGAGAGGCAGACAGAGGGACAGAGAGGGAGAGAGCGATAGAGAGAGCGAGAGAGAGAGAGGGGGGGGGAACGGCGAGGAAGCAAAAGAAGAAAACAGGAAGTCAAATACAGAAAGTAACGAAAAAGCGAAGAGAATAAAATCAGAGCAAGAATGGAACCAAGGAGCTGGAGAAATATAGTAACAAAGGAGCGAAGGGCATGGAATAATGGGGGAATACCAGACAGAAAAGGAAAGAGATATAAAAGAGTGAGGGTGGAATGGCACGAGGCTATTCCACAGAATCTGTTCCTGTTCAGGTGGCAATAAAATGACGGACAGCAGGTTAGCGCGAGTAATGAACTAATAATCAAATACTCCTCTCCGTTTCCCCTGTAGATTTCATTTGTCATTAATTGTATTTGAAGAAAACTATAATCGCATCACGAAGAAGAAGGAAAAGTAGAAGCTGTTTACAGCAGTGGTATTAGTAATTATAGCAGCGGTAGTTTTTGCAGAGTAATGCAAAATATAGATGCAGTAGTTTTATAGTCGTAGTAATAGCAGCAGCAGCGGTAAACTCAGAAGAAGAAGAAGGCTGCTCAATACACAGGAACTGAACACAATGGAAGTTCGTTTTCATCTCCTAGTCTCCGCCCATGAAAAGTTCCCAGATTATAATTCTGGACATAGAAGATGCCGCCTATATCTTCTTTTCTCAGGCAGCCAAACATACCAACTTACCTTGCAGGGCCTCATCTTGGTCTTTTGTCTCAACCTGCAATGGAAAGAGCAAATGCTATAACAAAACTAGCCACTGTTTCCATAAAGAAAATATTTTAGGCAAATATGCTATAACCACACTAGCCACTGTTTCCATAAGGATACTATTTAGACAAAATATAGGTTGTTATCCAGCTGTCTCTTACCCTATACCACTCCATCGTTCGTCAGTCAGTTATCATACCAGCATCCCCCCTCCCCCTCCCTTACAAAAGCAGACGCTCCCCAATCCTTTCAGACTAACACAGTCTAAATCAACGAATATGTAAGGGAAGGCACCATCCTTTTCCTTAAGCTGTAATGCAAGTACCACAGTGCTGAATGGAACTATTTTTACTCCCACAAGGATGATGATCACAGGACAACTGTGATTTGCGATAATACCAGTGTTGTTTGACCCAGATTTCACCCATGTCTTATGCGTGATGCTACGGAGACTTGAAAAAAAGTGTTGTTTTCTACCTGATTCAAAGTTACTTCACTTTACAATAAATGTTGTTTTTTTCTTTCTATTTGGCTCAGATTTGGCGACGAATATGACTTTTACTTAGTTCTGTGTGTGCCCATGTGAAGTAAAAATGCATTGTTAATACCACATAATTCTGCGTCAAGGGAGGATTAATCAGAGTGTGTAGAACAGGGACTGGGATCGGCAGGCTGGTGTCCGTTCAGGTATCCACCCGAATGCTAAAAGAGGAAATCAGGCCAATCTTTGGTGTCAGACTCGATAATAATGTCTATCAGTCTCGCAGACGGTATGACTTCCCAAAATTAGTTTACTTTATTTTCGTCAGTCACGTCCCCACTCCCAACCAGCTCTGCTGTCGTTATCAAAAAGATTTCAAAGCCGAAATGCTCGTCTCTAACATGAGATTAATAAAAATGGTTGAACAAATAACTCAAACGTTTATTTCAAAGTTGGTGGTGGGTTGATACACGAATTTTCACATACCGCAATATTCAACCTTCAAGCTCTAAATATCAAAAGCATCTGTTTTCTTTTACTTATAATACTTTATACCGATTTGGCATTTAGATACCTTCGCTAACTTTGGATACTTCCGAATTTTTTTAAAAACAATCAGATTTTGCATTAGGGAGATCGTTAGCTAGTTTGATACGGCGAATCAAAAGAGTTTCGAAATTAAATTAGAAACTTCCAATACCGCTTGCTTTTGTACTGGAGAGATCGATGGTTAGTTTGGTGATGAAAAATCACACAAGGATCGAAATTAATTCTTATACTATCTATCACACGACAATCGAAATTAATTTCGATATTTTCAGTACTATTGATACTGAGTCATTATACCCGGATTAGATAAAGCAAAGCGTGAAACATGGTGATTTCACAGAAACAGGGATAAAACATCTTGCAAGGTCGGACAAATTGTCGCCAATTACATCGGTAATCTCGCTACAGTATCGAAACTCCAGACTTTTAATTTCGACATTAGATCGACATTCCTAATAATCGAAAATATCGATACCCGGAAAATGATACTGCCCACCACTAAATGCACGTCAACTTACATCTACAACGATGACTTTTTTCAAAATAGTGTTTGTGTTACAGGAGACACTACAGAACCTTTCTTGGGGAAGGTTATTTTCCGATCGACACACTCATCATCACACACATCAACTTTCCATTGGATCTGTAAAGTTCCCTCGAACATATTTAGGAGGTCTGATGAAAAAAATTTTTGTTTGACTATGAAGGAATAATCCTAGAGCCTCAAAGTTCACACATACAGTACATTACTCATAGGCAAGAAGATGTGCAAAAAATCGGGAAATTTCGATAGAAAAGCATCACGTTTCAGCAGACAATATCACCTGAAGATGGAGAAACATGACGTGCGATCCGTAATAAATATCTCTAGTGAAAAAATTAAGCTTCTATCTTCACTCCTTCATAGGACTTTTTGATCAACCCTCATATGTGAAGACTTGGGAGTTTACGTGTTTCTTTTTGTTCAGATTGGTGACTACAGGAAAAGATATGAAGACATGCCACTTTTTGCCATATCACCAGCGGGCGTGTGGAAGGTGGTAAGGTCGCTGTCCAAAAAAGGCAACCAGCAGTCATATTCATAACATGTGGTGCTGGCTGAACAAACACCATATGTCTGTCAAGGCGGATTATTTCTTTCGCGACTCGGTTTCGCGCCAGGAGTGGCCCTGTGAGACAGACTCCACAAGACACAGAGTGAAGCTTGCCTAAAGAAATTGTTTTCCATAAAAAAAAAATCAATAATATGGACATAATATTTGCTCAGTGTATAATCCCAACTTCTATTATTCATAAGATGCTGGCCAAGGTGCAGCCGTTTGAACGAGCTTGTCCTATCATGGGTCGACGTCCAACGTTGCTCTGGACAGATTCAAAATATCACAATGTTGTGCATACCATGTTCCTTCCCATTCCTCCTTCCCTCCCTCGCCCTACCCTACCCACCCCCAAAAGAAAAAAAAAACAACAACAGACAAACCATGGCTGGTTCTTTCTGTTAATCTGTTTATATTTGTTCTCGAAGGAATAGTGGAAGGAAGTGGGGACACGAGAATGAAAGCTAGAAATACAGAGGTAAGAAGGGGGAAAATATTTTGTTTTTAAACGGAGAAAGCCGAGGAAAACTGAAAAAGAGAGGTAAGGTATGAGCTACAAAAGAAAGAGGGGCAGAGAGAATGGAAGGACGGACAAACAAAATAACACACTAGTGAGAGACGCAATTAAAACTCGCAGGGAGACAGAGATGCTTTTAATCTGAAATCCCCCTAAAATGCCGAGCTAAGCCTCACCAATTGAGGAATATGGGTCACCTACAAAGACACAAGCGTCGCATCTCCCCATACCCAGGAAGTTGCGCCACCTAATTTCTCCGCCATTTTCACAGCACGTGATGTACGCAATGAACTGCTCACAACAAGTAAACGGTCAACGAACTGAGGCCAGTGGACGAGACAGTACGGTCTTCTTCTCCAGCCTCTCTAGGGCGGCCACATGAAAACTTACATCTGTGCTTCCATTGATGGTGGGTGGCTGTCACAGTAGCCATTTGTGGAAGATGATGGAACGGGCAGATGGGTTTACCAGTTACCGTGTTATAAGATAAACAACATTATATAGCGTTAAACTCAGGGGATCTGCAGGTTCTGAAAGCGTATAACGGAGTAAACTGCTCACTCTGTCAGGAGCGATCGCATCCTGAATAGTTTTCGACTTTATAATGGATACATACAGGGTTAGAAACTTTAAAGGAAAGTTGCATCGTCCTACAGACCATATTAACACATACGATACCCTATTATTCCAATAAAACAGTCTTTCAAGCGTCTGTCATAATGATATAACGCCTCTGCCGCCCCAGACAACCCATAGGGTTACATTATCCAAAGTCCGAATTGTTACTCTCACTGCGCGCGTGGCGGCCATAAGCTTATGTCAAATTCGTTCTAGCCACATGGCCAAGCTGTGCTCTGCGGACGGGTGACAGCATGTTGGCATGACTGTTTTAATTTCTCTATCAACAGTAGATATGTCAAGCAAGATAATGCTGAGGCAGTAAAAATGCAGAATACTTTATCTGGCTTACACTATCAAACTTTACATTTGAATTTGAATGACCAGAACCTTAATTAAAAGCTGAATAATAATTATCAGGTAGAGGTATCTGTAGCTGCTGGAACTTAAGTGACGTCATCGTTTTTGACACAAGCCGCTGCTGATCGGGGAAGGGGAATAATTCTGGACGCAAGGGCCAAACACGATAACTCTAGCTCTCCTAATTGCGTCATATTAGTAACGCGCACGGTAACAGAACGATGCTATTTCTTCGCAAAATCGACTCGGTGGGCACCATATATAAATTTCAGAGAGAAAAAGTATTGGAAAACGGACCATTATTTCTGATGTGCGTGTCCTCCTTTAAAACAGCAATTATTAATGATACGGTGAATCTCCTGGAGAAAGGAACGTGACACAGCGAACTTTTGACACAGTTTTGCCCCAGATATACTCCATGTGATCTCCAGAAACTTAAAACCTGACCAATGGCCCAAAGGACACAAGAATATGTGTGGGTGAGTAATCAAGTCATCCAGAAATATCAAATGACATTACGGACAACGATGCACTTTAAATGATGTTAGTTTGACTATGAACCAGACCTGGAAATCTTGGGAAAACAAACGGAAACTCTCTAGTTTTTAAAGCACTCAGATTACATACAAATGTCGCCAAAATGTCCAGCCTTCACTGTCCAGTGCACTATCAGAAACAATGTGGCAAGCCAACTACAACTGGAAACGCTTTTGGTAATTACTCAAAAATATCATCAACTCGGCCCGTGGTGACTGTGGAAATGAAAAACAAGAAACAACTGTGACACTGAAATGCGGCAAAGAAATAACAGTTACGTCGGAGATTTTCTGAACTCCCCAGGCTGCATATAAAATACAGACGTAGATTACTTGATTGTTAAACTGACTACCAGAAAGGAACGTGACAAAAAGCAGAGAGGAATACAACAAATAAGTGAGAAAGGACGGTGACAAACAAGGTAGAGAGGAAAGAGACAAACAAGCAACAATTATTTTCACGGAGAGGCTATCGCCAAGATATCACAAGGCATCCTGAGAAGCCGATCGGTAATTTCCCGTGACGTAAGCCCTGGCCAAAAAAAGCCCCAAGCCAGTGTTTTGTTAGTAGAAATTAGGTGTGTTATTCTTGTGACAGACTGTCATTAAACGAGAAGAACAAAAACAAGAAGCACAACCACAACCACAACCACAACAACAACAACAACAACAGCAACAACAACAACAACAACAACAACACTAACGACAACAACAATAACAAGAACAGCAGCAGCAGCAGCAGCAGCAGCACCAGCAACAACAACAACAACAACAGCAATAACAAAACAACAACAACAACAACAGCAATAACAAAACAACAACAACAACAACAACAAAGCAAAACAAAGCAAAAATCAACATTAAAGGTTTTCATCGGGAAACGGAATGACACGCATTGTTCCTTGGTTTTCTTCAACAGAGTGAAACTGATCTCTGTGAATTAAAACTTAAAAGTATTCTTTTCAGTTGGCATGGAGACACAGAATAATTTTTCCTTCTTTAATGGACTCAAGTCACATACATCCATGAAGGCATCAGATCAACAATGGCTTAACCATGTGAAATTACATAAAAATGGGCGAAACAAAAATCCCTCTTCCTGACCCCCAGTCCCTTTTTAGTTCCCTCTCGCGTTTGCCTAGACAGGATGTCCTCGCGGGTGTAGACTGTAGGAGGGGTGAGTTCTCTCTTTGCGTGATCATCCAAAACGGTCGCAAAATTTGTTTAGTAAAGATACCAAAAAAGCCGAAAGTTTATATACCGAAATAGCCAATTATTTAGCTTTACTGATCTCTAGTGCAAATGTGCATTCTATACTCTAGAGGTTATGAAGAAATATAGATCTAGATAATCTTGCAATCTGTGTAATTTTTACAGTTCACAAACACTTTCCTCTACCTTCCCAAATTTTCCTGTTCTGTAAATAGCAGAAAAACTCCTGCAGTCCACAACTAAAACAGAGTTATTATTTTTTTTTTGGTAGCAAACAGTAATAATAATATATAATCCAAATATCGTGGATGTTTCTGTATATGAAACTTGGCGGTTATGTTCTGTTGGGCTGTTTAGGTATGTAGTTTGACTGTTATGGAGTGTAACTCTCTGCCCAGGCTCCATCTTTATCCACACATAATCACGGGGTATACTGCAATATCTACACCCACACACATCCAGTCAATCTTTTCTCTCAATAATAAAAGAACATGATCCATTAGTATGAACATCGCGCCTTTCAGCTTTACTTGACATATCTTTTGAAGAATAACAGAACATGAGGTGGACATTGTGGAATGACCGCTGCCCTTTAAAATATGAAATATCAACATGTCTGTCCCTTTTAACAATAGGGTATCCTGTCAAGAAATTATGACAACCGTCCTCAGACATGAATAAGACACTGTAAGGTGAGGCGGAGTGGGGGGGGTAGGGATTACTCCGAAAAGTACAATCACAATTACAATTATTAGGTCCCCTGTCGTAATTTCGAGCGCTCTTTTAAATCTGTGTCAAGTCCGCCCATACTAAATTAATTAAAACGATCGTAGAACGTAGGAGCAAACAAAGTTATTTCAGCTCAGACAGACGGCAGACAAAAAAACACAACGATCTCGGCTTCGATGGAGAGAAGAGACGCTCTATAGTGAACAACGAAACAAAAGAATCTTTAGAGGAAGACTTCCAGTCAAGCAAATGTTCCGGCCCACTTCTTTCTTCCACACACGTTTTCCCCTCTGGATTTTAAAAAAAGCAAAAAGCTATTAGTTAGAGTGCTGGTACTCCATACCGTAGGTCACCGGCCTCGATCTGTTCTAAGGCAATGAGTACACATTATCCATCAATATTCCTGATACAAACGACAACAACATATACAACAACAACAACAACAACAACAACAACAACAACAACAACAACAACAACAACAACGACAAGTACTGTCAGTGAACAGACTTAAGTACTATCGATCAAATAGTAAATCGTTATTCAACATAAAACATTACTCTTTCCTGCCTGCTAGTTTACGGTTCACAGTGCAGTCTAACAAAACCGCAGGAATTGCTGCATTTTGAACAAAAGACCCCCTTCCCGCTCCCTCCCCCCCTCCACCCACACCCTTCCCCCTCAAAAAAAAATCATCAGGGCATCTTCTAGAGTTCCAGGAGAACGTTAACTGCCAAATTTTCTCTGGCAATGTTCAAGTGTGTGTGAAAGCAAGGGATTCAACACAGTTGATGCAGAAACTCTCTATAAACAAAATATAAAAGCCAGCCATTCCAAAGAAATTATCTGATAAGGACAAATCTGCCCACTGCATTCTATTCTTTTCAGCTAACGGTCAATGCTGTCAGCGACAACACAGATGTTCGCAGTTGCGAGCTGGAAAAGTGACACAAAATGTAATTCAGGCATTGATCACACACCTGTAACGAAACTGTAACAGCACGCTACGTAATTTCCGCTCTCTGCTACGGCATAACTGCTCATCATTACAGTTATATAAAAATCGAGTAAATCTGTCCTATTCGGTTGGACAAAGATTGCTTCTGGTATTTCGTGCGTAAAACGAAAGCCCAAAAAGCCTTAATGTCGTCCTGCAGTTGTTTTCCGGTTCTTTCATGAAACAGTTTCAGTGAGT
>JAWQUT010000031.1:2491471-2504140 GCA_033807755.1 Ellobium chinense
CCCCCCCCCCCCCGGTGAGCGGATTGCTCTTCCGTTACCGTCTATAGGTGATTTAAATATGAATAATATATAATATATAATGTATATTTATAATTTATAATGCATAATATATTCATTTTCATTATGTGCCATTGATAAGGCGCAGCATCTAGTATAAGAAGGCCGGGTATCTGTGCTTTTTCAAACCCCTCTCCCCTACGCACAAAATTCCCAAACTCAAAATTTCCAATATAAACATATTTTTTAACTGTTTAAAGAACAAACTAATAAAACCCATATACTCAGGTTTAAAATAAAGACACGACCAAAACAACAACAACAACACAAAAGGAAATATATCTGAATTCAAACAGAAATTGTCATTATATGAATATTGATCACAGGATGTGAACTGCTGATTTCCTTCTAAAAGAAATCCTCAGGGGACCGCCAGTGTGTGTATAACTGAACTCCTTGTTTTGGAGAAATTCAAAAGAAAAAAAAAAAAAACAACATTAAGGCAAAAGTAGTATCAACAACTTCTCTGTCTTCATCATCCGCTCCTGTCTGTCTCTTATTCCCCTCTCTCCCCTCCTCATTCTTCCTACCCCCCCTCCCCCCCCCCCCCCCTCCGACGAATCATCTCTCATACATGTAATGTACAAGATTTGCTCTTTCTCGGAAGAGACTGCACGAAAGCTTAGAAATGAATGTAAAATGAGCCGTGGGACACCAAATGCAAGAAAATGGGATTCTGCTCTGTAATTTTCACAGACAATTANCAAAGTGTACATAATTATGACAATAATAAGGGGAGGTAATTTCAACGCCTTGTTACGCTGACTACAAAGGTCTGCTGCTCATGAAATGGTCATATTTCATCTTCCCACTCAATACCCTTTCAGAAAATGTATGACACTCCACTATTCGCAATACTTTATTTTTGCTCAAATTTGGGAAATGTGTGTGACCACAGTTGTGGAACCTGCCATAACTGAACTCCTTGTTTTGGAGAAATTCAAAAGAAAAAAAAAACAACAACATTAAGGCAAAAGTAGTATCAACAACTTCTCTGTCTTCATCATCCGCTCCTGTCTGTCTCTTATTCCCCTCTCTCCCCTCCTCATTCTTCCTACCCCCCCTCCCCCACCCCACCCCTCCGACGAATCATCTCTCATACATGTAATGTACAAGAATTGCTCTTTCTCGGAAGAGACTGCACGAAAGCTTAGAAATGAATGTAAAATGAGCCATGGGACACCAAATACAAGAAAATGGGATTCTGCTCTGTAATTTTCACAGACAATTGGGGAAGACTTCACAAATAACTCACATCTCGATTAAACGCGTCCAGACACTGAAATTACACCGCACTGAGATTTACGCCTCCGACAAACGCGTGAATTATTTTAGTATTGCAACAAATAAGCTGCGCTTTCGTAATGCATGGAGGTAAAGATTTAATAATGAGTGATATAATAGTATGAAGAGCAGGAGTGTAACAGATGAGAGAGAGAGAAAGAGAGACAGAGAGAGAGAGAGAGAGAGAGAGAGAGAGAGAGAGAGAGATCCCTAGAGTGAGGGAGATTCACAGAAAGTGAGAAAGGGAAGGAAAAAGGCAGGAAGAGAGGGTGAGTGAGTGAGCCAGTGAGCAAACCAATCACGCTGTCATTTAATTAATACGACCTAATGAGTCATTTATTATTTTCCCAAGATGATCCAATGTGCTATAGACTGCTACAGAACGACATAATATTTCTATCAAGCAATAGTCTACTGAGACTCTACTCATAGCATAGCGACGTTCCAATCACACGGTGACTTATGATAACGAGTGTATCGGAATTCCACGTAACGCGGTACTGCCGTCATCAATCATCCACAAGCCAAGTCATCTGGGAACGATGGACATTCGATGGTTCCCTAAATCATTCCAAGCCCCGCACAGAGCCAAATCCATCTTGCCCGATCCTCGTAGCCACGATAAGCACAGTAAATGTTTAAAGTTACTCCTGTATCGTCTTCGCCCATAGGGGATATTGCCCCAGGTTGGTAAATGAGTGTCTTATAAAGCAGTCCATCACCTTAAATACATCACTTGCAGTGAAATGCAGGGAGGAGCTAGGAAAGAAAAACTATCGCTTAAGACCAGATTCTCCACATTTTCAAACATGGCCTAGATATTTGGAGTGAGCCAGCGAGACCTTATGATATTTTGGTGTCCCTCATGCCACGCATAGATCAAGGCTGTGCCAAGTAAAGGAAGGTCAACTGGTCAAGCAAAATTTTTAGGATGTGTCTACTACAGGGAAGCATGAGCGGGAGAGATCCGTGAATTTAGTACCAGATAATGACAATATCTCATTAGATATTAGTAGGTCTCATCTTGACATTACATAAAAGTGGTCTAAAAATCGTTTAAATGGTTTGAATTAACAATGATTTCTGGTAGCATTACAACTAAAAGATGTTAAAAACACACATTTTTTTTCGCTGATTACTCTTCTTATATTTTAACAACACGTTTGACGATCCGGGGAAATTTCATCCAAAAGCAATTGTTTAGTATAAATACTTGTCAAAATTCGCCAAAGAATAAGACAATAAATATGAGAATATTAGGCTCTGGCATGCTCAACAACATCCCATTGACGGTCTCAGTGCCAAAGCTCAGCAGTGTCTAGAAACATATGCAGCTCAATATTTGAGGTAATCATACACATGTGACATTTCCTGGTGTCACGATCATACTCTAAGTTGCAAACTAGATGTGAAATTTGCATCTAATTCTGGTTTGTTCCGTACATTTTGATCGAAACACTAGGAAATGTTATATGTGCATGCCTGCCTCTGTAATAAGGGTTCGTTAGAGATCCGCACTTAAAAATAACAGCTCTGATATTCTTAAACTAGATACTCGTAGTTCCAAAAATACCTTATCGACAGTTTTTAAAAGAAAAACAAAACAAAACAAAAAATCATCCGCACCAGGTTCCAAACATCTTAATATCAGTACTGATGCTGACCTCTCACGAATCACACCAAATGTGTCAGGAAAGGGCACTAGCAGTCTCAGCAATAATAATTGCTGTCTCAAGACCACCAGTCTTAACCCATAAGAGTGGTACAGTAGTCTACATTTACGATACCCTGTCTAGTGCATGCATGTTTGGTGAACACGCTTGTCTGGTGGGCACCGGTAATCCACATGACGCCCCCAAAACGTCAAATCCGGCGAGACAGTGTGGTAATTTCGATAATGTCCTGGAAATGACGATACGATCCATGCCCTGACCCTTCATTACATGTAATTATGGACAAATTCCCATTATGATCGACATATAATATCTCGCGAGCCTCTCCCTATGATGACCTTTCTGCAAATATCATGACGTGCACACAGTCCCAGATGACCATATTTGAGAGATATTCCTGAGTTCCAATGAGATATCAGGTCATAAAATTTATAAAAACGAATTTTTTTTTTTCTGAAATGCCAGTTTGTTTGAGACTTAGGCAACAAAAAACGGTGTATGTGTCCCTCCCATCACTTTTTGTTAATAACTTTCTCCTGACTCCTACAGATGGACATGGGCGACGGTCCATTTTGGTAAGAGGTAGGGCAGAAGAGACGAAAGAAAGAAAGGGGAGTAAAAATGATATGGAACTGTGGCCATCAAAAATCCTGATGTGATAAGTCGGAGAAGGNGGGGGGGGGGGAAATGAAGAAATGAAAAGAGAGAGCACACTGACCCCTTCTCCCTGCCCCCTCTCTAAAACTTCCGACGCCAGCGAGTATTGTGCGATTGTTGATCCACTGCCCTGACAACTAAATTTATCAATTTATCAATCTCCTAAACACTCGCTTTGTCTTTATGTTCTCATCACATAAAAACAGACTAACCCACATTACCATACTAATGGCTAAGTTCAATTGCATCATGTGCGTCAGACATAGTTCTGAACGCTGGAGGTGAGTTCTTTGACCTATTTATTATGAGGATCACGGAAAATATTCATCGCTCGTCGTTTTCTGCGTGGGTTAAAATGAAATGCAAAAACTTCAGTTGACCGGAAACTGCTGGTAAACAGGAACAAAGTCCAAAAGCCATAAGAAACCTCGATATGTTTTGATATCGAACAAAACATCATTTGACGCCCGAGAGAAATTATATCCTTTCATTTTATCAAATTTATTGCGAGCACCCAAGAAAGACGAAAATAATGGATTAAGGGCTAATTTGCCATACATCTTCTTACACTACAGGGTAATCCGATTAGATTCATAAACATGCCCAAGAAAAATCGCGAAGACCGGAACTGAGTCCGGAAACACCGATAGAAATCTGAGCCCGAGGCGATAAAAGCACGCCACAGGAACGTTCCATTGGATCCTTGGTAAGCCACATGCCGAGGAGCGAAAACAGGCCTGGTGAAAGGTGCATGTTGTGCGGTACAGTACTCATAATAGCATCTTGCTAGAAATGTTCCGTCCAGCTCAGTATAGTATACAGTAGACATAAAATAATACGTATTATAAATACTGTATACACTAATAATAATATTACAAAATTATACAATTCCACCTCATTTTGTAATGTTATCTGTCGCACATTAGTCTTTCCATTACAATTATTACATCATCAGCATTCACGACTCGATGGTTATCCATTTTCATCTTCACACAGTTACCAAATGGAATTTCCGGACACGAAAACCAATAATCCCAAATACAGAATGTATAAACTGAAATCAGCCAAACAATGACTGTAGCTTTGCAATAAAGGGCAACGGTTGCATTAATTCGAGCTGAATTCGGAATTCCGTCAACTTCATTAGTAAAATGCCGGGACTCTCCCACCAAGTGCTTTATTTAGGGCTACAGGCATGCAGGGCTAGATAGAGGGGCCAAAGAGAGAAGGCAACTTTGGGACCGCCCCATGCACTCTATTGGAGAGTTCCGAAGTACTGCCCATGAAGGAAGCCGAAGAGTCAGACGTGGTGCCAGTGTCAGGCAGCCTAATTATGCTTTGGGTAAAGATTAATGCATGTGGACATTTTAAGGGCAGTATCACGGGACTCTCCCAAGTGCCAACGTTAGTGATTTGGGACAAAGGTCGAATCCCGAAAGTCGAAAAATTTTGTAAACAAAGTCGAGAAGCTGATACACCTCCGAATTAACTCACGCTGACTGGCGGGATTGATAGCGTGCCACGTGCACGGCACACAAACACGCTTAATGAACAAAGTCTATCCCTTGATTGAAACTGTGCACCAAACAGCAAAATGAGCAGCTGCCAACACGTCCTATTACTGGCAATGAAGGTAAATGCATTAGTAAAGCTAATTTAGCAGCTTATATGTAATGAAACGCACTGGGCACAGCTGTTTTTACATCAATTAGGTAAAATAAAGTAAAAGTGAAATAAATAATATTTTATGGAGTAGGTAATCAAATTATCAGTCAGTCGTATTTTTAATAACCAGAGGCATGTTGCTGCCTGCTGATTTGGTCATTGTGACCAGTGATGCAAATTTGCTGCCGAGTGTTCGATCGTTTTTGTTGTAATAGCTATTGTTTATATGATTAAAAAAAAACACCACAAAACACGTAAGAAGCAGTAAGCAGTGAATGCGTATTGATAGTCCTAAAATGGAAACAGGCAGAATGATAAACTTCTAGAATTGCACAGAGAGATCATGCTACCAGTATGGCATCAGCTTGTTATTGTCCCGCATCATGTGGAGGGCACTGCTTCATGACTTAAAAAAAACCAACTTATATTATTATATAAAACCTGATATTATTATCATAAAGAAAAAAGTGCTATCCAAAGACATTGGAGAACTTGCGCTTAAAGGTGAGATCTTCCACCAACGTAAGAATTACATTAACTCTGCATATTGACTGCTAGTAAGGGTGCATTCAGCACAGTTGTATTCATGTGATTTTCATGATGGTAAGAGGTCTCATCGTTAATGAGTAAGCTCTCAATTTACAAAAGGGAAGAAACTGCAGAGGAAGAATGGTCAAGTAGTAAACAATGATCAAGTAGCAAACACTTCACGTAAAGACAACATGACCCCTTTCAATTCTTCATCTTTTTTTAAAGTGGATGTATACAAATTACCATGAGCTCATCAGCCAGTATGCAGGAATAGCTCCTTATACATGTATTGTAAATACGTCTATGACATTGGGGTGACATCCGATACGACCCGTCATCATTACTTCAGGGACGTACCAGTACGTCTAACCGCTGTTTATAACAATGATAAGGACGTTCACATACGTCACAAGCAGCAAAGGGGTTAACGACATGCCGAGTTGGTTCCAAACCAGTATGAAAACCAAAGCTTACTAGGGAAGTTATCCTCTTTAAGATATTTCGAGGCAGTCTCCTATACAAATTTCCCATACAGAGGAAGCCACAGTATGAAAACCAAAGCTTACTAGGGAAGTTATCCTCTTTAAGATATTTCGAAGCAGTCTCCTATACAAATTTCCCATACAGAGGAAGCCATGAACAAACTCCGACCGTCTGACCATGCGAAATGGTCTTCAGTTTTTCTAGCGCCCAGCTTGAGACAAGTACTGACCACTAACAAAGTGCTCAAGAAGAAACAACTGTGAAATGTACAAAAAAATACATAGACAAAAGACAGAAATTCTAAGAGCGTCTACATATTTCCAATAGCAAAAAAAAAAAAAGAGCGTGAAACGTGGATTTTTTAAATAAAACAATACATATAATTTAAACCATCCTTGCATTTTGAATGAAATACTATGGAAAAATAATGGAAGTCTCACGGATCGCACAAACTCATTAATAATTACGTGAAAATGCTAGGGTTGGAAACAAATACTGAACTATTTTGGACATGTGAACAGACACAAAAGAATGGGAAAGACCATAACGGTAGACTGTGTAGATATTACAAAGACAAAGGGGATGACCAAGGAGGCAATGGAAACGGGACATAAAGGAACGACTACACACAATCATGGTGGCAGACGAACGACTGCAAAATACTTGGCAAGGACGCATCTATATAGAGACAGGCAAAGCCAGTAAGGACATCCAATTGAAAAAGAAGAAGAAGGAGGAGGAGGAGGAGAAGGAGAAGGAGGAGAAGGAGGAGGAGGAGAGGGGGAGGAGGAGAAAGGGAACGAGGAGGAGGAGGAGAAGAAGGAGAAGGGGAGGAGGAGGAGGAGAAAGGGAAGGAGAAGGAGGAGAAGGAGGAAAAGGAGGAGGAGGAGAAAGGGAAGGAGAAGGAGGACGAGGAGGATGAGGAGGAGGAGGGCTAGGAGGAAGAGAAGCGTTTCGGTTCCCGAGAACTAATGAAAACGCCGAAACTCCGGTTTTCTTTTGTCTCGCCCTGGAACAAAAGGCCAAACTAGGAGAGATCTCAGCTGATCATGACGGCAGATGCCGACATATACCCCATGGGCACACCTGGCAAAGAATGGATGCTACATCGTAGAGGAAGCGTCAGTATTTAAACAGGGAACCCGCTCTGGGGGACATTAAATAAACTTAACAAAAAAGAAAGAAGAAGATAGAAAATGAGTAGGTAAGTATAAACTGCATCAGCTGAAGGATCTTCTGTTGCATTCGTTTCATTTCACTCCATTATTCGGAAGCACATAGACGAGGGAATAAACACGGCAGCACGTCCACGAGGGAATATACTCAATGGCATGATGATGAGGGAATATACATGATGGCATGATGATGAGGGAATATACACGATGGCATGGTGATGAGGGAATATACACGATGGCATGATGATGAGGGAATATACACGATGGCATGATGATGAGGGAATATTATGAGGCAAATAAGATGCTGCCTAAGGATCTCCCTTGACAGGCTCTCAGCATACCACATGAGCTACTCTTGAGGACGACACTGGTCAAGCATTTGAACTGCTCGTAAACACAATGGTGAAGCCTTGGATTTTTAATTAATTCCACTGAAAACTGATATTTACTGTATGTCATTCTTAGAGGTATTAAGAACCTATGATAATTTCACAACAATGACAGCTTTAATTTCTTAGGGTGACAACTGAAATGACTAGCAAGAACAAATTGGGTATAAACGAAACTTTGAAATGAAAGCGTATCTGTGAATTAGACGAATGCCAGAAGTGCGATACTGAAATGGTAGCAGCGATATTATACAGTGTATATGTTATGTTAGCCTGCCTGTCTTACTATGAACGCAGGCAAGAGGTTTACGAAGAACGTCAGGCAAATTAGAAAGATTAATTATTCTATCCAGTTTTAGCAGAGCTATGTACTAAATGGGGTTGTGATCCTGTGAATTCATGAAAACGAGTGTTGCGTGTTGATGTAAACATGCTCTCAAACCTCATTTTATTCCAAGATCTTCTAATATCTGCAAATTTGCTAGATAGTAGTATTTTACTTGAATGCAAATTATGTACACACATTTTTTATGAGTGTGTGAGTACGTGTGTGTATGTGTATGTGTGTGTGTGTGTGTGTGTGTGTTGTGTGTGTGTGTGTGTGTGTGTGTGTGTGTGTGTGTGTGTGTGTGTGTGTGTGTGTACGTACATACATACACATATTATTATATAACACGAATTGCCTCGACTGGTTGTGCCCCCATTGTAAAGGGGTAATCCCTCAATAAATTGCACTGAATCATTAAATTTTCTCACGCTTTTGACATCCTGAACAAGAAACATTATCCAAAGATTAACACAACCCCTGCAGAGGCCGACCAAATTACAGTAATTATACTGCGAAGCTAGAGAATTCACACTTCCCCATTTCCTAGTGTCATGACGACATGATGACGTCAGAAGTACGACGACGCACAGCCCTATCCCGATATGAAGTAGAAAATGCATGGCACTCCTTCATTCTTTGTTTCAGTGACGTCATAAAGCCCGTGTGATGCAGTCAGCAAACCGTATAATCAAGTCACCATCTTCAGCAATTATCGAACAGTAATTAGCCAGCTCCGAGTGCCCATTCATTGTTTCAAGTACCTAATCTCGTCGAAACCCAGCGAACTAATAAAACCATTCCTCTCTCTCTATCCGTAATATATTCTCCGACATTGCCAAGAAGTTTGACCCGATTCCACCAATTAAATACGTCAGTGTCCTCGTAACAGCTGGCTATTGACCGGCATTTCGTATGCCAGGAATGGAGTAACATAGTCATCACAGCGCCCATTCATCATTCATTCCACCAAGCCTCTTCATTAATTACCGACCAAGGTGACGATTATTCTGTTGTAGATGAAACTTGTATGAATTTAGGTTCACATGTTACGAAGTTCTGTCTATCTGTTTTCATTACGAAGGGTGATCAAGAAGTTCTCGGGATGCACAGAAAACGAAATTTTGACAAGTTGAATACACTGTAATCTTTTCTAAAATTCCATGGGATACTATATCACATGTTCATATGCAACAGCAGATTGAGATCTGTAAAGTCAAGAGAGATTGCGATGAAAAACATAGTGTGTAAATTAAAATAGTTTGCTTAGAACTGTCTGATCCAGTCTCGTATGACGGCGGTCTGTAATATTAAAATGTATATTATGTAGATATCTCCGTAACAGTCACATCAAAAAAATATCCGTGCGGTAGCCAAAATATAAGTGAGAGAAAAAAATATTATTTATATATCAACCCCATAAAATACATTCTGATTTTCAATCATTACAATATGAACCATTAGAATAACTGGGTCATCCATGGTGTGCATAATGCAGTGCTCTGGTCTCCTTCTCTCTCTCCCTCTCTCTCTCTCTCTCTCTTCCCCATTGCCTGGCTATATTACGTAGNCCCACACACACACACACACACACCCGCTCGTCAACTGCCTTCTAAACATACTTCATGAACGTTGGGCTAGAGACAATGACAAATTACATCAAAGTGTGAAACTGTCTATCTTTCCTTTCTGACATCCCCACTACAACTATGAAGGCGTAAACAGAATATGAGTCACTGCCAAATAGGGAAAAAACAGTCACTCATCAGACAAAAATTTCCACCATAATCACTCTATTACACAGTTACACAAAATGAGAATGCTTTTGTATTGGAAAATGGTTCAACTTTTGAACAGGGTACGGATATTACCTCTTGATTGACATGTTGTGGAAGAAATTTGCATTTGAATATGTAAATACGCTGTAAAATTCTCTCCTGAAATTTATCACAAATGGGGGTATACCATTTAGAATTCCACTGTACTGTTAAATTGCACAATGCAAATGATTATAATACATTCACGCACAGGAGAAAGGAGTGATAATAATTAATAGTGTGTGAAAAATTTTGCTGCTAATTTTTTTTATATGATATTTTTAATGCCCTCAGTTTTATTTAACTCGTATGACAAATTTCATGTCAAAAGTCGCACAAATTTTAAGAGTCGTAAACTCAGTTGGGATATATTGGATTTGTTTCAAAAGTCCTGAAAAAGAGCGAAAACGTTTCTGCACGTCGGTCGAGACCTAGAATTTCATGTTTTACATCGACAGTTACCTTAGTTTAAGCCATCGTGGCGAAAAATTCTAGTTTCCTGTCCCTTTTTAGTATACTTAGTTAAGTACTTACGTCAGTTTTATGTTTTGAAAATACATACCATGTGAATACATAAGATTTAATAATAAGTAATGTTAAGATAATGTACGATATGAATTTTGGCGGAGAAATCCAATAAGAATATTCCGAAATATGAAAAAAAGAGGATTATTTCCAAATAAAATACCTATTAGACAAGGGCAGTAACTCTTTAAAACTTGTGACAAATGGTCTCAGACTTTGTTTCTTGGCAATTTGTGATCTGTTCTACAACTTTGCTTCTTCATAAAGTATTGAATTCAGTAGCTAATAAGACTTATTGCTGTGGATTTCATCCAATGATTTAATCAGTATTAGTATGTTTAAACAAGGGCAATAACTCTGCAGAGCATTGTGCAGTATTAATAGTATTTCATTTCTAGCTAGTCTGTAACCTGTTCTACAACTTTGCTTCTTTGAGACATATACAATTTTAAGTAGATAAGGAGTTCTGGGGAGGTACAGAAACGCTGAATAATGCGAAGAGTGTGATAGATTTTCACTTTCCTTATTTGGCAATGACTCATATACACCTTCAGTCTGCTAGTCAAAATAAGGTATATTATGTATTCTTTATTTTTAGGTTGAGGTGAGTAATTAGTGCCATGCGGTCATTGCATCAACGCTATCTCTCCTTTAAAGACAAACTCGTCTCTGTATGCTGATTGCTATGGTGACACTCCTAAACGGTGACGCTTAAGGCTTCGAAACAAAGGCTTCTGGCAGCATCACCTTAGACCTTACGCAATCCACTATTTTCTGCTGATTTTCTCTTGACCTTCAGGGCATTAAAGGCGCATATTACGCATAGGCCGCTTATTCATTTTTAAAAAAAAAAAATTAAGTTCTGTTGGAGGAGGTAAAAATGGGTCAGAAGAATTACCTTCATTCCACTGTCATCTCATCGTCCGTGAATGCTCTTCGGAAGCCGCAAAATATGTTAAAGGTTACGTTTCTTGTCCAACATTTCGATTTATTGGAAAAACCAAAAGTGGAACTGGTGGAAAGTTCAACACTTGAGGAGTAACACAAACTCGTCACGAGAACTTGGTAATAAAATGCCTCACAGCCTTTGTTCGCTTTTTGTCACCTCCAAGGTCACAGCTATCTGGTCAGCTCCTTTCCCTTCTCATCCCGTCCCGCCCCGGCCCGGCCCGACCCCTCAAGACCTTAAATAACATTATCGAGGTGCTATTTGATGCTATTATTATCGTCATCGTCTTTGAGTTCACTGATCTTTGGCTAGAATAGTAGAAGGTCAAGTCGCAGTTACAATCACAGTCAACGCTGTTTTCTCGTTCTGTTTCTTTGTGCATTCTCATCAAGATATACCCATTTGATTGCCCAACCACGTCCCTTCTTCAAACCCCACAGTTTCAACTTCAAGGTAGAAGTGTTGCTTTTAAGTATATTCACAACCACCACTGTTACTGTTATTGCCTTACGATATTGTGCCTTATCATATACTTATGTAATAACCACTTAAGATATCCCATTTCCCCTCTTCAAACCCAGAGTCTCAACTTCATGGTATAAGTACTGCATTTAATATATTCACATCCGCCACTGTTTTAGTTATTGCCTAATGCTGTTGTTCATTATTATATACTTATGTAAATAACCACTTTGGATATCCCACTTCCCCTCTTCAAATCCTGAGTCTCGAATTCACGGTATAAGTATTGCTTTTAATATATTCACATCCGCCACTGTTCTTGTTACTGCCTAATGCTGTTGTTCATTATTATATAATTATATTATAGCTACTTTGGACGCTCTAACGTTCTTGTAGCATAAGCCAATAAAGTTTCTGGAATGTCTTAAAAGCTCCGCGTCCTCATAGGATCACAGATCTAACAACCTTTCACATTCTGAACCCATAGATACTTACATCTTTCATTTCTTCATCCGCAGCAGGCGTGTCTGCAATGATGTAATCTTCAGGCCTGTGAAACAGAAGATACAGTGTCATCATGAGCGACAAGGACATTACTTTGCCTGTATGTTTATGGTGGAGTCTACGTCATGGGGTGGAGAGAGAGAGAGAGAGAGAGAGAGAGAGAGAGAGAGAGA
>JAWQUT010000031.1:2507142-2535578 GCA_033807755.1 Ellobium chinense
AGGAGGAGGAGGCAGGGGGGAGGGAGATGAGTGAGTGAATCATGCAAAATGAAGGCATTCTAGTAATCAGAGAGGGAGGAGCAAATGGAGATGGCAAGGAAGTCACAGACAGCAGCGGAATGTCAAAGAAGACTGAAGAAGAGGATATGACGAGAGGAAAGGAAGACGGTGGGAGATAGGGTGAGAGAAAAGCAAGGGGACAAAGAAAGAAACAAAGAGAGAGAGAGAGAGAGAGAGAGAGAGAGAGAGAGAGAGAGAGAGAGGAAGAAAAAGAAAAAAAAATGAAGACATAGAAAAAAAAAGAGTTCAGGAGAATGCCAAAAAACAAAGTTGACAAGGGAATGAATGGAGAGGAGAGAAAGGAGTACGCGGGAAAAGAAATGAAAAGAGTAAGATGAAAGAAAGACGTGGAGGAGAGAGAGAGGGGGAGGAAGGAAGGGGGACGAGGTGAAGAGGTGAGCACTAACCTGATAATCTCCCCGTACTCATCGGTCTTGACTTTTTCCTCCACGAACGGGAACATGGGATAAGACTTCTTAGCCTGCTTAAAGAAGCCTGTTCGTGCTTTGCCCTGAAAATGAATGAATGAATGAATGAATGAATGAATGAATGAATGAATGAATGAATGAATGGAATGAATGAATGAATGAATGAATGAATGAATGCACAGATGAGTGACCAAAACTTGATCTATGGATTGAACAAGCAACATCCAGTAAAGACAATGTACGTGAGTGAGTGAGTGAGTGAGTGAGTGAGTGAGTGAGTGAGTGAGTGAGTGAGTGAGTGAGTAACTAGTGAGTGAGTGAGTGAGTGAGTGAGTGAGTGAGTGAGTGAGTGAGTGAGAGTGAGTGAGTGAGTGAGCAAGTGAGCGAGTGAGTGAGTGAGTGAGTGAGCGAACATTCCCCACAACAAAAAAAGTGTCATCAGGTACATTTGTTTTTCAGTGCAAGCATGACTTGGGGATCCCTTTGCTGGAATTTCGGGAAAACTGGCGAAATTAAAGAACTGGATCAATGATCAAACGAGAGATGCCTGGACAAGATTTAAAGAGATGAGGATAAGAAAATAACATCAGAGCAAAAAGATTCGCTAGGGAAGAGGAAGTAGGGTGTGGGGACAAGCCGTGACTAGCTCGCTGAGGTAGCCTAGGAGATATTGAAAATGACCCATTTTCCAATACAGTACTGTATTAACCACTATTGGTGCAACGAATTTTAGCATTGCTTTCAACCCGTATGCCAAGGGGCCCTTGACCCAAGGTGACCCCACACTGCAGAAATGACAGTTCCAATCCTGTACAGAAGGGTAGGCTGAAAAGGTGGGTAGAAGAAAAGGGAAGGCGTCGGCTTGGGGGAGGGGAGGGTTGGGAAGCGGCCAGATTCAAACGAAATCTCCCAACGGTCCCTAAGATTTTGAAATCACGCGCATGGAAGAAATTAATCTACATCAATGGCTTAGGGAAGAAACGGGTGACAAAAGGGAAGGAAAATTCAATTTAAGATGAAAGTGCTGACAGAGAAATGAGTTTTCTCTGCGGACAACGGAACGGAATCTGTATTGCTGAAAATTGAAGACTGACTGACCAGGAGTCACAATGGGCAGACTGACTCTTTCAATTAATCAATCCGACAGGGAGATAAACAATGCTTTATCCTCATTTGGGTCATCTTTATCCTTAGTCTTACATCTTCTCTCTCTCTTTCTCTCTCTTTCTCTCTCTCTCTGCTTGTGTCGCTGAGCTTTCTCTACCTATTCCTCCATCTTCAGCTTTTCGAGCTTTATAATTAATTTATTATGCATCTTCCTCTCGATTCTCAAAATTTACCCCCTCTTTTCCCATCCAGCATCCTGTCTTGCCCAGCGTGAGAACAAGTCAAGTTACGATCTTTGAACAAAGATCAAGAGAAAAATAACAAAAAAACTCGCTTTTTTATAAATATATATTATGGAAGGTCGTGCAGCGTATCGTTGAAAAGCTACTCATCTGGCTGACGGAATTCTACAAGGCAGTAAAAAAAGAAAATTTCGAGTATGCGATGTAGTGCTGTATAATGCTGAAAGGCTACTCGTCCGGCAGACGGAATTCTATAAAGCAGTAAGGTAGAAAATCTCGAGTGTGCGGTGTAGCGCTGTATACTGCTGAAAGGCTGCTCGTCCAGGAGACGGGGTTCTATCCTGTTTGCTATGTAGCGCTGTATACTGCTGAAAGGCTGCTGGTCCAGGAGACGGGGTTCTATAAAGCAGTAAGGTAGAAAATCTCGAGTGTGCTATGTAGCGCTGTATACTGCTGAAAGGCTGCTCGTCCAGGAGACGGGGTTCTATAAAGCAGTAAGGTAGAAAATCTCGAGTGTGCGATGTAGCGCTGTATACTGCTGAAAGGCTGCTCGCCCGGTAGACCGGATTCTACAATACAAGGCAGAAAGACACGCAAACCTGATAGTACGTAAAAAGATACAAGTGGGCAGTGTGGTCGTGAGGTTTGTGAGCCGTCCCCTAAGACTGTTACCAACAAACATTGTATTTAGGGCTTAGTCTGAGTCGATATCGATAATGAGTACTCTTGATACTGGCCCTTATCGCGAAGTAATCATTTCCTAGCTCTGAGTTGATCAATATTGTCCATCATCATTTTATCTTGGAATTTTTCACCCTTCTGGCATTTCCTTCCCTGCTTTGAAATGAAAAAAAAAATGACGGAAGAGGAACAAAACTAATCTGAAAAACTGCGGTAGAAAATCAAACTGATAAGAACTTCTTAAAACAACATCCTGTTTCTTTTCCAACAGAGCCTTATTTAACCATTGACCTCGGTAGCTAGCCTTCATGTAAGTAAATATGATATGGCTTCTAAGCACGCTCGAAACGCTAGGCTTCTGCAGGGGGCACAGAAATCAATGGCAACAGACTTGCTACTAACTCCATATCATTTACTCGTCTCTGATGCCACGACAGAGTGACAAGTAGAATATATTACAGAATATAACTAATAGGTCACTCTCGACCATATGCATGGTCCTTCGGGCATAGCAAGCCACAACTCTCAACAATCATTACTTCTGCCCTCCACAATTCGGTTATCAGAGGAACATGATTGGCTGATATGGTCTGTTATACTGACTTTTAGTGGCCGGTGCATCTTTACCTATCAGAGGCGCGGTCTGACGATGCAATCACACTACTATTCATATTTATATATTTGCTGAACAGTCTAGCATCTATGGGGATAACAACAAATACAGCGATACAAATTGACAGGTCATCTGCATAGCTCTGATGCTCATTTTGCACATGCTTTCACTCACTCACTCACTCTCTCTCTCTCTCTCTCTCTCATACATACCCACACACATACACACACAGAAAGAGAGACAGATAGAGAGAGGGAGAGAAAGAGTGAGAAAAAGAGAAAGAGAGATTGAGAGAAAGAGAGAGTGAAAGAGAGAGAGAAAGAGAGAGAAAGAGAGAGAGGAAGGAAGAGAGAGAGAGAGAGAGAGAGAGAGAGAGAGAGAGAGAGAGAGAGAGAGAGAGAACAAACAGCTACGATTTCTGAAGCATTAAACTCCTTCTTTATGTTTATGTTTGTTTTTTTGTTTCTTTTGCGTTGATCCTTTCGTTGCCACTTTTGCTGCTGTCATCGTCGTTTTTCTAAAGCTTCTGTTGCTGTTTTCTTTCAACATATAAAACATCTCCTGGAGGAAAACGTCATTCCATATTGAGTCCGCTCGATAAACGCTTTGTTGCGAAGGGTTTGTCCAAGACACAAGTCATTTGGTCAAATTACTTCCCGTGACAATAGACAAAAGCTCATCACAGATTGTCTGACGGGGGCAGTGACCGTTCACAACACTGTCATAGACTGACCCCGCACCAACATTATCGAGCTGCCCCCTCGGGTTAAAGATGATTAAATATTACATACTTCAAGACTGTCAGGTTGTGCGACCGTATTCCTCTTGCTTTCTTCATAACAACCATAATCATTCAGATAATGACTGTCGCCTTTGCTGGAACTAGAACATCGAGTTCGAACTGCCGAATCTCAGCGNAATAAACCGAAAATTCAGTCGACTTTTTTGGTAGGAAAAGTCAACCTGGAAACAAGTCGGCTGGAAAAATGTCAAAAAGAAAGAACAAACGTTAACGTGTGGTAATGATAATTAGAGAGCGCTACGTCTATACCTACCCCATTCAACAAAAGGTGAGTTACGAACGACGGAAGCCCTAGGTGCTGTGGTGTGGTGTGGTGTGGTGTGGTGTGGTGTAATAAGGTGCATTCGCGTTCGGCGCGTTGCGCACCCTTATCCGCCAGCAAGATACACACTGTATGTATTAAAGCAGACCTCATCCGTTGGCCGAATATTCAGCCACATGCACTGTCCATTTTATCCGCTCCGCTTGCTCACCACGTGCGTATGGAAATAGGGTTTTACGCGAGATAGCTCATCTTTTTATTCCCCTTTGTTTAAAATAAATAAAGTCAACTCCGACACAAAAAAAACACCACAAAAACATCATAACCTTGACGACACGGAGATAATGAAAGCTCTCACAAACATGATAAGAAGGCTTGTTCAACACCGTCGGACACGTTCATTCAACGACGGCATCCACACGTTCCATTCTACACAGAAACCGAATTCCAAACTGACGGCAAGGCGATGGGTCCCGACGCAGAGGTCGCGGGTTCGATTCCCACCGCATCACTTTCTTTCCTTCTTCTATTTTCTCTCTGCATTCATCTTCTTGAGCACTTTCCTGTTTATCCTACTTCGTGTGAGCATCTGTTTGCGTCTGCTCACTCCCCACTTCTGTTACTAAGTGCTCCGTTTCCACTTTCTATTTGTTGATTAAGTTCTGAAGTTGTGTGCTCATTTTCAGTGTAACCCGGCTAGCTTTTGTGCCATTTATGTTTAGACTTGTCATTAATCATCGAGTGTGTGTCCTCTTGTTAAATGCTTTTTTGTACTATAAATGTACCATAAGCTGTTCAATAAACTTGTTAAACTTGTTAAACTTGTTGGGTGTACACCAGGGCTGTGTCTCGACATTCTGTTCATCATTAAGGTGAAGACCTTAGAGTAGCTACAAAATTAGTCCAACATAATATACGTCTGTTGTGTCTGCTGTGCACAGCTAAAAAAATTAAAGACAAAAATGACGCTGCTTTTGTTGCAGCGGCAGTGTGTGATACTAAACAGATCTGACTGTCATACTTAAAGTATCTCTTCAGAGCACAATGGCACCATCATTCTTCACTAAGATCGTCTAATCGAGAGAACATCTTCCTGACCTTCCCATGCGATTATGTTTTCCTTGTAGAAATCTGTCACCCAGAAACCCTCCTGTTATAATCTAACTATGGCTCCCCAACTATTTAACTTTGCCGTTCTTTTAGAGAAGTATTCCTAAATTTGAAGGAAATTTCCATCTCGCTAAACGACTCGATCGAAGAGGAAAAAAAAACCCAAAACAACAGTATTCCTATTCTGCGTACACAAACCTAAAACTGAACTAACACATGGTCCAGCAACAAAATAAAAAAGGTAGGCTTTAAAAGACTTGATTAAAATAGGTCATCGAAACCCGGTTGTGGATCCCAACAATGGCATACACAAATGTAATCTTGGATGAAACTAATACAAACCACATCTCTTCAATGAGCCCATGTATTGCTGTATTATGTTCTTCTTTCTGGTAGAGAAAACACACTGAATCTAGAACACGGCTATGTCTCATTTCGTCCCTACCCGGAAGAGGTCGTCAAATAATTCCTGAATGTTTCAACGATGAGTCCATATTTGTGTTTTTTTAAAGAGCAAACACTGCCTGTTGCTCATCCCCTGAATCTTTTTAGTTCGTAACCCCACGAATGCTCCTATCTAACCTAGATTCAAGTCTTCTCAAAGGCTGACGAAATTCTTAGAGGTTTTGCGTAAATATCAATTTTATCAAAATCGTTGCACAGATAATTTTTTTCTCTCTTAATGTTGTTGTCCCTGTTATCAGCTCTATTTATTTCATGCATCAGTCTAACCAGTCTGGAGATTTAGATCTGCTGACACCAAAATATGAGGGGAATGTGTGTAAACCGTTTCGTAGCTCTGGCAATTTCACATTCCTAATTGGATGAAAATAGCGTGTTATCATATGCTTTAGGAAGAGAGTAAAAAATCAATACTTTGGACAGATCATGCAGAATGGGTCCTACACATCATGCACATCAGGCAGAATGGAATGGGTCCTACACATCATGCAGTACACATCATGCAGAATGGGTCCTACAGAATGGGTCCTACACATCATGCAGAATGGGTCCTACCTACACATCTTGCAGAATGGGTCCTACACATCATGCAGGCATGTTTCCTGATTTTGTAAAGTAAACCTGAAGTTTGGGTCATTTACCTCGGTTTTGGTGTGGCCTTCTGTGCAGAACACTTGTCGTTAACTAATTACATTGTTTGCGGCTTTCGATGTTTCCGTTTCGAATACAAAATGAAAGACCTCTATTTTAAACATCATTCTTAATATGCTCACTGAATGCTGCAAACTGTTAAAGAAGACTTGAAGATTGTGGAATTTCTTGTGAGTGGCCGTAGAGAAAACAATTCATTGGCTTACAGAGGCAAATCGGGTCTGGCTTTTGTAAGCTGATCTGCAAGTGTTATGGAAGTATACAAGTTATTACCAGAGAGGGAGCTAAACAGCAAAACATACGCCCAAAAATGAAATATGAACCCTCTAGCGTTTTGGTCAGCTGTGAATTTGCACCGCAGACATCTTAATTTTCTCACCGCTGGCGATATCTTTTCTCAGAACTACTTCAGACTTTAGTGCAAACTGCAAATGTCCACGCTAAGCCTTCTTATAAAGATGACCAAGTATATGCAATGATGCCGTATTCATGCCATAAATATACATCACAGTGGCACTGCCAGATAGGGACATACACAGAAAACTGAAACATGATTGTGAGAAAACTGTATCCAGCTGGTTACATTTAAGTGTATGGAAAGTCGATACATAAAATTAACTCTATAATATTGCAGTGTTTAATTCTTGGTGCCTTCAGTTGGTAGATGCATTGTGCCTGTCCTATGGAACTATAATTTACAGTACTTTCCTCCCCACCCCTCACCCCACTTGAAAAGTAAAACTCGTTAAATACTGTGGATATGATAAAAAATGTCTCACAAATGTCCCCTAGGGGACTTCATGCCGGTCAAACGTACGTCTGATGATGCATCTGTCGCCGTAACTTAATCGTGCGTGGAAAATGCCAGCATGTCAAACATCAAGTAGACCATAAAATTAAAATGCAACGCGCTGAAATGGTTACTCTTGATGTAAGGGCATCAAACTGCTGGATACAGGAATGTCATTAATATGATATACAAGCTCAGATATCTGCCCTAATTACTGCAAAGAAATACAAGCCTTCATTAAATTTTTTTTTTTTTGGTTCTCTGGGTGAGCTGATATTCTGTAGCTGACAAGGTCACTGATTCACAAGCAGTCCGCTTTCAGTATCAAGCACTGAGCATTTCATTAAGTCCCGATTATAGACAGCAGCATAAATTCTGACCCACAAATGAACAAAAGGTATAATAAAAAAATTAATGTCCAAACAGTTTGAACATAGCTAGCCTGTAGCCTTGCCTGAATGGATGTCTGTTGTGAAATCCCATTGTGTTGGGATCAGATGTAGTGTTGGGCATAACCGCCACTAACCTCTTGTATGTACCAGAAACTGTCAGCAACTCAATTTACGTGGTTATGTAGCTAATAGCTTCCTGCAACTAACGTGTCAAGTGTCAACCAATCTACATCTTTTTATCTTCGTCCCGTTTCATGCAAAACACGTCGAGCCGTTTCACCGTTGTCATAAATTACCAAGTAATCGTCTCAACATTTTCACCCCTTTCATGTTGGAAATCCCCCCTGATACCACTGAACTAAATATGATGCAACAACTTTGTAATATCATCGATTCCGAAGTCCAATGTGTGATGCCATTCCGGCTTCGATTACCCGCCCCGGAATTGAAAACTAGGATCGGCTCTCGTTTGCATAATAGGACTAATTTTCTGTACAGAGTGATCTCTGGCGGATCCCTACACTCAGTAATGAAATTGGCTTTTCCATTTCAAGCAGTGAATGCACCCAGTGTAGCAGTCAGTCTGGGGGTCTCCACGCTTCGCCATCCCTTGCACTCAGTGGAACAACATGGGAAATAACCCACTGCCGCCGCTGCTGTCGATGTGGCGAATGAAAGAATGATCAAAATATCAGAAACATGAATAAAAACAGCATGAACGTTTGGCTTTTTAAAAAAAAATATTCTTCTTATCTTTCCCGGGGGTGAAAAAAAAACCCCACTGAGACTTGGATATTGGAGAATTCATTCAAACAGATCGCTTCTGAGAGCTTCTAGCGCCTCCCCATCTATGCAAATGATGTAGATGCATATCAAAAGAAAACAATTCATTTATTCGAACACAGGTTACATGGTAACATACTGGAGGGCAATCACTGACAACGCATGGCAAATAAAGGATGTCAAGGGTGCTTGTAAAAGTATTTTTCGCAAGGATCAAATTTTCGCGGAATTCATGAGTTGAGCTTGATTCACCAAAGTGTGAAAAATATTTTCGTTAAAACATTTTCAAAGGGCTTACCACTGGATCTAGTAAATAAAGGAAACGTTTATGCTTGTTACAACCTCTCGTTTTTTGGATCTTGTCGATTAAAGTATGTCTTTCTGTTAGTACGAAGAGGGGGTTTGTCATCTGTATTTTACGAGGAACAGTTGTCAGTTTGGCGATTTCAGTGGGTAGGTATGCCATGTAGATGTTTTTTTTTTCTTTTAAAAAGACAGTCCTCGTGAAAGTTAAGTACGCTTACAGTACGACAGTATCATCTATAATGAATATAAATTAATTTGCAGTCTTATACTGTCTTTGTCGCCATATTCGCACTCTATGGACTAAAGCACTAACGAGATTGCTATTACTGTAACATTACATCATTTGATTTCCAGAAACCCAACGCGATCAGCTCATCATTTTTTAATACTGCCAACAGTGAACAGTGTAATATTACGTAGGAGTACAATATTAAGTTATCACCTCCCTCTTTCCCCTTTAGAGTGTATGGCATCTTTTTTAGTTTAGCACAGGTACAAAGGACTGGGGTGGCTTTTGTTTCTATGCTATCCATTCCTGTAAGTCACTGAACCTTCAAAAATGTTCACGTTGAAACGTGTTCACACCTTGGTTTATGTAACACAAACTCGGCAAAATTCGTTTCTGTCTAGCTGACGTTTTGATTCATCATGTAACACAAAATCGGCAAAATTCGTTTCTGTCTAGCTGACATTTTGATTCATCATGTAACACAAAATCGGCAAAATTTGTTTCTGTCTAGCTGACGTTTCGATTCATCTCAGTGATTTTCACTGCCTGCACCGACCACTCTTATGACTGCTCTCAGGGTATTTCCGTTGGATGTACTTCACTGTTATCTCTCACATCAGCATTTAAAATCATATTTTTTTTGTTGCTTTTTTTGCCCTGTTTGGAGACAGATATTGAACACCGTGAGGTACTACTGTCACTACTTACACTACTGTCAGAAGTTACCAAAAAAAACCCACCAAAAACCCGTACTCATCTATGACATTTCCCTACTGTGTAATGGGCCTGAATGGTCTAACCCTTAGCATAGTCTTATTCCAGCCTGGTGAGATAACATAAATTAAAAGTCAGCGATGTCACCTCGTGAAATGTCGTATCGTGCTGTGGCGGACTTAGTGAAAAGGTTTTGTCCGACTTTTAGTGCGAAAGACCGGAAATAAAGGATGTCCTAGGCAAAAGAGACGATGACTGTGACGTGGCCTGACGCGCCAGATTCGGTGAAAACAGGGCATTACTCGCCTGGCAAATTTTAATGGCTGGCGATGTGACTTTATCAGTTTGTTCCTTCCAACAGTGCGATTCATCCCACTGTTCACCTAGTTTCATGTCCTCCCTTTTTTTCTTTTTTCAATTATAAATTCAATGACGTCAAGAGGTTCATTTTACACTAATAGTGTGAAGTCGCGTGAGCGGGCATCAGCCTAGATACGAAACTTATAAACCGCATTAATATTATCATCATTATTATTATTATTATTATTATTATTATTACTCGGCCATTACTCGGGGCAGAAACCCAGGTCACGATATCACTTGTTTGTTTTTTTTGAGGGGCACAAGGTTCACCAAATTTTGAAAAAAAAATTTTTTTTGTTTGAAACGGGACATAAAAACTGAGATAATGCTCATTTAAATCATACACTGCTAGCTCTAATGAACCTTTTGTAAGAGTTGACCGATGACTAAGCCAAAATCTCCATGTCATCCCTCTGTCAGGGCGTTCCGAGAAGTAGTCTGATAAAGAGCAGATACCGTATCTTTTTTGCTTCTGTTGTTTTCTAATGCCAAATAGTGTGATTTTCAGTTGCCATAACCTGCTTTAAACTGAACTTGTTACCAAGAGTTCCTTGTCGTGTCAATGTCGCTGTCTTCGTCTCGGCCATAAGAATTCACGTGCTGCAAAAAAAAAAAAGGTCACGACAAAGTGATTTCTTTGTCAACACCTTGCGAATGTCCTGAGTCAACCCAAACTGTGCTATCAAATGTCTGCTTATAGCTATCGCAATTTCACCCGTTGATATCGAATTTTCGGTGCACCACGGAAAAGCGTCAATTACGTCAGAATCTTCGGTCATCCGTCATTTGTCCAATAACACTGAACAGCGACTATGTGTCTATTGTCTCAGTGAAAACGACGGTACTGATATTAATATTAGACAATACCAAATCACAGCTTTGAATAAATCTCAAAACTCTTCACCCGAAGTGAAACAATACATACTTGGCTCTGTCAGTTTATTCTTCACATATCATACCTGAAGGGACGAACTTGATATCGCCGTAAACGAGTGAGCATTTGTCATTGTTTAACAAAGAAAAGGGGTTAGGGAAAGGGTTGAATTACGGCAAAATCGAGCACACTAACCTGAAGGGGTTTGCTAACACTGGTAGATACATTAGGAAAAAAAGCAGATATGGAAAGAAAAGACGCTTTCAACCAGACTGTCAAGAGACAAGATTGAAGAGTTAGAACACATTATACTTTATTTCAACCCACTTTTCCACGTGAATGTAGACAGTCACAGACTTCACTGACTTAAGAGGATAGACAAGGTACATGCAATCGCCAGTGTTAAGTATCGTGTAATGCCAAAGACAATGGCATAGACAGTCGCTACTCCGCTGCGACTACTTCTTCGATCTCTTTACCGCTACTCCCCGGTAAACCCGAATCCTTCTCTTAGATGTTGTCTGAACAGACCGAAGGGCGAGTCTGTCAATGAGGGCCGCTGTTTTGGGAGATTATGCAACTGAGTTGATTACCCCTTTTGTTTGATGAGTTCACGTGCAAGCCAAAGGGGAAACAACACGTGACAGGCGGTATTAAACAGAGCTGAATTCGGTTTATCGCTACATGGGGTATGAACTGAATGACCCCAAAGACTGGCTGACTGCTTTACCCTGTCGGCCTGCCTGCCAACTTGCCTGTCTTATATCAGCCTCCCTGCCTGTATCCCTGCTTGCCTGTTTGTCTAGCTACCGACCTAGTCAGTTTGTCGGTGTGTTCTGGTGCACATTTAGAAAGAAGGCATGGAGTGACCGGTGGCTGGCAAGAAGATATAGAGGACCTATATTAGGTAAAAGTCATTGAGACATGACTCGCAATAGACAGGCGTGAAAGCAAAGAGATAGAAAGAGCAAGAAATACGGCTAGCCTTACCATCTGAACAAGAGCGCTGGGGCAAAACAGCATGAACGTTAACACACAACACCAAAAAAAACCCCAAACAGGCAGGCAGGCGTCATGCATGCAGGCAGACAGAATGCAGGCACTCAACAAGCCAGCCAGAGCCAGAATGCCTGCCAGAGAGCCAGCCAGCTAGCTAGCCAGCCAGCCAAATAGACGAAGAAATGCGTAAGCCCAACCGTCGACTTGAACATCAACTATTGCTAAGATGCCAATGATAAGCTATTATTATCACCGAACGTAATTTAAAAAACAACTTTCCGGAGGCGTCCATCTCTCTCACAGCTTCTCTCTTCACCCCCAATAAAAATTTCTACCCCGCAGGCCATATTCCTGCCACTCCTTCATCCGCATATGATAATTCCCTCGTCCCCCTATAATTCACGTGAACACAGGAAAAGGAACTTCTTTGATGTTACATCTGCTTCCAAAAACGAAACCAAAGATCAGAAGACAAAAAATTAATCCTCATTGCAATTTTAAAAAAAACAACAAAAAAACTGCCCAGCTTGTCGAGTTTTACGTCACCTCCCATGCCCTGTCGCACTGACCTATTCATAACATAATAATATGATGAACTGCAAAAACACGATTCCTCTTGTTTGATTTTTTATAGTGTTTAATGGTTCCAAAAGCAGATGTCCAGTTCGGATGAATACGCCTGAATGTTTGTTTCACGAGTTAGCCATCAAATGTGAATGAAAGCAAATCAAGTAAGTTTTTGCGAAAGAGTTCTGGCCCCATTTGTGCAGCGACATCTTTTTGTTTTGGGCTTTCGGACAGCGATGAAAGCTCTCAATTCTGACAAAGGTTTGATAATCAGTATATCTGTAGAGCATCCGATGGTGAAGATTCCCGCTGAGAGCAATAGTTCTATCAGAGTATATGTTGTTAAAGAAGATGAAACGACAGTCTGATCAATCTTCTTTGATACGTGTTTTCCTCGATTATAGAAGTAAAAGATGAGAAAAGCGCCTCCCCTCCCCTTCCCAATCACGAAGAGTCCAATGTGGTTTTTGTACACAGAAGAATTCAACACCACGAAGCACCATGAGAAAAGCGCCTCCCCTCCCCTTCCCAATCACGAAGAGTCCGATGTGGTTTCTGTACACGGAAGAATTCAACACCACGAAGCACGAAGTTCAAAGCTCCTACAACTACAAAATTGGTATTTCAGCTATAATTCTTGTCCCCAGGGTGTAGACCCTCTTCAAACAGCTCTCTATAAGGTTCTATGTTATTTTGTAAGTTTAAGCTTTTCAATTATAAATTCAATGACGTCAATAGGTTCATTTTACTCGGTGCAGGAGCCCATTGACCGTATGCATAATCCTTACGTTAGTTAACGCACTGCGGTAACCACGGGAAACTCCCAAAACATTGGTAGTGTTCATTGAAGTTCACACAGCGCGTTACTTAACGTATGGATAATGCAGTCACACAGCTCAAACAAAATTAATCGGTTTATACAGCGAAGACAGAGGAAATATTTACTTGAATTATTCAACGTCTGCACTATGAACTTTTTCTAAGACTTGACCGATGACTAAGCCGAAATCTCATGTCATCACTCTGTCAGGGCATCCCAAGAAGAGGACTGATAAAAAGCAGATATCTTGTCTTTTTTTTTCTCTTCTCTCTAACGCCAGGTATTGTCTTATCTTCTGCTCTTCATAACATAAGAGATGATCCAGGCCCTAGGCAGCTGATGAAACATTTTTCTGCTATCTGGACCATTTGTTAAAGTGCAAAATGCACAAAGATGAGAGTCGAATATTCTAATGTAAAGTAATTGCCCCATTAAGCTGGGTTACAAAGTGTAAGAATACATGCAACTGGCTTGAATATTATTATTGTTAAATGTGAAATGTATACGTTGTGAATATATTAGGTTACAGGCCTGTAATTGTACTTCCACTAATGGGTTGTACCTTCACTATTGGTCCTACTTTCACTATTGGGTCCTACTTTCACTACTGGGTCCTACTTTCACTATTGGGTCCTACTTTCACTATTGGATCCTACTACTTAGGGGTTATATTTCATCGCCCCTTTTCCCTCTTTTGGCATGCCCTGCTTCCAGTAATAAGAGTTCCTAGGGAGAAATTTTGATATCATGGGAAACTGAGTCCATTTTACTTAATTTTGCCAGGCACTAGAATTTAGCCCCGGGCTGGAACTGCCAGGTCAAGCGTGTGCAGGCGGAAGAGGAGGGATTTGGCGTTGACCAATGAAAAAGGTAGGCTCTGTTTACAAACAGCAACCAAGCTCAAAATTTCAATCGGCTTGCTAGGGTTGGGCCAGTCTTAAAATTTGGGCCACATAATGAGCTTCAATCTGGTATGGGTCTGGGTGAAAGCTAAAACTTTGGATTCAGAGGGCCGCTCAAATGTTAATATAGCCCAAACAGGAAAAAAGGGCCCAATTCCATTACAGATCTGTAACCTTAATTACGTGACTGTGCGAGTACATTGTGAACATGTGTGAATTTAATAGTTATCGTCCTTTAAATGTTCATGTGTTCATGTTCATGTCGTATATTGCATTTTTGCCCATACACCACAGCTGTGGTCTAGAGTCTAGACTGATTCCAATAATCTTGTTAAACTTATTGAATAATGATTACTGACGCTCGACCCCATTTTACTTGATCTACATTTCTTTTCAATATTTACTGAAATACCTTTGTGACCTAGTCATAAACATTTACTATCATGTGCTGCAGCAACAGTATTTTTCACCTGCCGTACTAATAGCCATGTCCTCGAACATCAATCAAACTTTAAGGCAACGCAATGCCACTCGACGAATATAAGTAGTGAGATCTCATGACTTGGTCTTGCGGGACTGTTCTGAAATATTTAACCAGTTCAATATTAATATTTCTGCAGTTCAACTCTGTAGCTGGCAGAAACAGGCTAAGGGAGTGTGGGGCATCGGAATCAAGACTCGCTGTTGCGGATAGAAGGCATGCTAGGGATCTAAGCACCCGATGTACACTGGCATAAGGACTAGCTGTATTTTTGATTATGCAACTCGCTGACAATCAGTCTGCCTCTACTCTTGTCGATGACATTTCTTCAGCCAAACAACGCGCCGATGTGAGGCATTACTACTGCGAGTTAAATTAATGTGGACTGCCACTATCAAGCATGAGAAAGTGACATATAACATGAAAGGACGCCGAAGTAAAGAAAACCTCATCACGCTCGTTCCTTCTTCCTACATGGTCTGCGATGACTTCTACTAATAACAACAACAACAACATTAACAGAATGATCAACAGTAGCAGGAATACAATTAAGTTGATTGGAAAACTGATTACGGTTTTAGTACGGGAACTGAAAAGTTGTCCCACAGTCTTACAAAAATCGCAAAGTACAGAAACTTAAGAGCTTGCGCATTAAAGATGGGATCTTTTACCATCGTTAGTAATTATTACATTAGTGCATCGGTGCTGAATGCACCGTTAATGCGCCAGCTCTCAATTATCAGCTGATTTGACATTTCTGAACACCGCTTTCTATACACAACCCAAGTCAACGCATGGAAAGCAAAGGGTGTAACCGAGTTTGTAACATTGAATTCTGTTACTGTTGCCTGGAGCCACAGCTTCATTATGGGATTGCTCTCTTTCTCAATAAACTAATGGTGCAAAAAGGAAATTCCGTAGGGAAGTACATCTTTTATAATAACATAAAGCAGGTTTGGGGAAGGTATGTAGGAAGAAGCACAGAAAAAAACCCAACCCACTCTGTGATCTTATGTATGTTGGAAAGTACATGTAAGAAACATCACTAAAAGTCCATTGACACTGACATCGCCGGAGGGATCGACGCAAGCTGTGGGATGGTCCAGACTTTCTGAGACTAACGGGTAACTTGAAAACTGAATTTATGGTGACTGACATCTGCAGGTAGTTTTCACGAATTGTTCGTAGACACTCAACGCACAGGAATAAAGCCATATATCCCTTAGAGTCAATATTGAAACATTCTCTCTCGCCCACTCTTCAATCTCTCCGCACCTCTCCGTTATGTTTAATACATGTACACCGCATTAATTGGAATCCTCTTTTCACCTATCCGTGCGTGGCTCATGTACGAGCATTAGGTGCAAAGCCAGCATGTTTAATTTAGCCTTATGCATGCATCAGTGATAATCTCATGAGGGGAAATTATTTCATGGAAATTGAATCCATGAAACGTTTAATTCATTTATCCATAAGTGCAGTTCGACGGACGCATTCACCCCGGTTCCATCTCGTTTCTTCTTTGCCACAGTGTTTCTTTCTACAGTGGCCTTCATCATGACNTCATAAAAAAAACAACAACGCATATAACCAAATAAACTTTCTGAGGCAGATCCAGGGGAGAGAAATTCCCGAGTAGCACACGGAGCTTCAGGTTCTCCAACAAAAAAAAAAGAAAGATACCTCTTTCAAAGACGCCGTTCAAAACGTCCATTTTACTAGGTGCAAATTGTCGGTTTATTGATTGGAAAACAAGGATTTGACCCAAGAAACAAGGATTCTCAGATTTAGGTGGGGTTTCGGGTGCCGGTAATGCCCAGCTTGAATGAATGGATTCGCGCTTATTGCAAGCTTTTAATACAATTACACAGCAGACGAAAAATAGGGGTCTCTGGGCCAGTGGAACGCTGCGCGTCAGGGCGGATTAATGGAATCGGTTGTGGTTTATCGTGGGGACAACCACTGCCAGACAAGAAAATACAGCCATCCTTTCAGCCGTCTACAGATAATCACTCGTGTGAACTCTGTTGTGTGATAATGAAGGAGTAGTCACCAGACCTTTCGAGAGAGCGAATGAATGGCAGAGTGGGAGGAAGTGCATACTCAAGTGGGTGGGTAGGCGGGTGAGTGAGTGAGTGAGAGAGTGAGAGAGAGAGACAGAGAGAGAGAGAGAGAGAGAGAGAGAGAGAGAGAGAGAGAGAGAGAGAGACTGAATGAGTGGGTGAGTGAGAAGGTGAATGAGTGGGTGAGTGAGAGGGTGAGTGAATGGGTGGGTGGATGGATGAGTGAGTGAGGGGGCCACTGAATGAACGATATCTACAAACAAACGAACAAAACAACCAGATTTTTGAAATAAGCATAAAGAAAATCGATAACTAATCTTTTCTTTTAGCTAGTTATTCCACAAGTTAATCCACTGCATTTCTCATTTTCTTCTTCTTTCATACAGCACCTTTCTGATGTTTTATTCATTGCTTGCCATCCACAAACGCGTAAAACAACATGACGAGCAAGCACATTAATAATGGCAGACGTCAGGCGGGGAAAAATTGCTTAAATGGACTCCAAGCATCAAAGAAGGTGTCTCAAACGCCACAATCAAAACGCAAAGGCAGTAAACGGGTTGCCTTGAGAGATAAAGTTCGCACCGATTACCCCTATCATAAAACATTCATCATAAAACTCTTGCTCCATGCCACTGCCACACCATCTCTATGCATGGCCTTGTTTTTTTCCGAGTGACATCTAGAACTTTATATAACCGTCATCATGCTCTGCGACTCGTCAGGGACATTCTAATAAGTTTCGCCAGTTAGTGTTTCTGTCAAATCCACATAGACTGGCGGCTGTTTGGACTGGTGAGGCTTAGGACTTCCGGTTTGGGCCCTGCGGTCAGAGAAGCAGCATACCACTCAAAGAGTCTATATTAAGCACGAGGGGTCACGTTCGTCAAATCGTCAAGCTTTTTGCTCATGCATGTTACTTCATTTCGTTGTAAAAAAAGCGCAGTGAACAATACACGTTTAACAGGAAGAGAGAACACTGTATAGAGACAAGTCTAGGCTTTAATACGTAAGCATATCATTTGAGCTTTCTTTCATTCTCTGGCATCGACAGATTTCTCTGAATGTGCGCTAGGCACACCTCACTAAGGTTTTCACCACAAAAGCACAGCAAGTAATGAAAGTGCCTCTCTTTCCAATGTACATTTGACAGCACTGGTCATCCAGTCCTAGACGTCCCTAAACAGGTTATACACCGAAGAAAACTGAATACTGTACATTAAGAGCAACTAGAACTTGGTAAGCTCTAGTAACATTTTTTTTTGAAAATGAAAAATGAGAATGTATTGTATGTTTGTTTGTTTTGGGCAGCCACTTGGAGCAAATCACATGTCTAACGTGCATTTTGATGTTTACCTCCTCTCCTTTAAAGAAAAAAAATGTTACATCAAAGGACTCAAAACACATCTAAGGGCAAATAAATGCATGTGTGTGTATGTGTGTTTTGTTATATATTAATGTCATTACTGTTTGATGCTGACTCAAAACAATTTTCCAGAATATGGACCAATAAAGTTATCTATCTTATCATATCTTATGTACAGGAATGAATACGGACTTAAATGCTAGACACAGGACATGGTGGCCTAAAGTGACATCATCATGAACCTTCTCTCTCACTTATTCCTCTGACAGACTGGCGGACAGAGACTCCACCAGTTCTTTTCCTACTTGCCCCGGTGACAAAATGGTGGCCATAAAGACGTCATGACGTTTTTTTCTTCCTACTTACTCCCGTGACAAAAAAAATGGAAGGGGAAAGGCTGTCGGATTTTCTCCTGCTTGCTCCCGTGAAAAATATAGGGGGGGGGGGCACCCTACATCAGCCCATAACAAAGACATAAAAATGAAACCAAAAGAAGCATCACCGTTCTAACTACCGTTCCTCAAAACAAAATGTTGATCGGACGTGCTGTTCCTGATTATACTGCGCAACCCCCCTTCCCCCAACAACGAGAACAACTTGTTAAGGTACAAGAGCATACGCAGAGCATACAATAATTAATATAGACATTGATAACACTTGTAACATATTGTGCCTGAGGCCTACATTACTACGCAGTATTATAAGCTCTCAGACAGAAAAACTTACATGTATGCTTGGCTGGCTCTGTTTCCTGGAAATCATTCAATGATCTAAGACGAGAATAAAGGCACAGAGTCTGTACACGTTTGCCCGAGAGTCTCGGTTTTGATTCAAGTCACAAATTTATTAGATGACTTCAAAGACTTTATAATCAACTACTACCTAAAAAGCTTAGAACGTAACTCACTCCTCTCCATTTCCGCAACGACGTCGAGAAACTGAATGAAGATTTCCATAAAAAAAGATTTTATAAGGAAATATGATTTCCTCATCTTAATTTCACTTTTCCTCTGAGGCTACAAGTTTAGGCCACTAACTGGTATGGTTGAATTGCCGAATAATCAAGATACAGTTGCTGTCATTATTAACGGGTGCTGATCACTAATAGTCAGAAAATAACTCTGGCCACATCAAGATATCCATTTCACAGATGGATGGATAAAGGAAAACATGATTAGATCAAATGTTCTTCTGTGGCACCCACATTTCTTAATCGTGGCTGAATCTTCAAATGCTTCAGTGAGGATTGCATTTGCACACAATACGCTATCTCTTCCACCAACGTAAATCGGAGGTGTACTAACTTCTCGACTTTGTTTATGAACCTTGCCGGGCTTACGGGTTCGATCCACGCCCCTACTCATCGGTTTAAGTCCTTGGGAGAGTCCAATGATACAGCCTTTCAATCATGCAAAAACCTAAATCTGTAACTTGAAGCATACTTAGTGAGTTGACACTGGCACCACATACCAGTCTGCAAAATGGGTACCTGGCTGAAGGCAGTGGAAGATACTGTCAGAATGCTAGTGATCAGCGCCCGTAAATGGCTGCGGCACTGAATGCTCCCCAGGGAGTGGAGTAGGACTTAGAGTGAATAGGCCTGTTGGGGCAATAACAATGTAAAGTGGCGTGCGAACGCATTAGCCTGGATACGAGACTTGAAAACGCATCATTTTTATTATTACATCTGACTATTTGACTTCCTTCGTGAGCAGAGCTTAGGACTCTCCCGTCTAGATCAGCCTAAATTGACATCATCATGAACCTCTCTTCTCACTTATTCCTCCAACAGATTGACGGACAGAGACTCTATCAATTTTTTTCTACTTGCCCCGGTCACAAAATGTTTTTTCCTGTTCTTACTTGCTCCTGTGACAAAATAATGGGAGGGGAAACGCTATCGGTCTAGAGTTTGGTTTATGTTTGAAGGCAGGATTAGAAAAGAGAAAGCACAACTGACTAGAGACTGTCCCAACTAAGTTCATATCCCCTTAACCCTACCAACCTCTAACGGTTTGTGACACCTATTAGAAGGGCAAATCACTCATTGTGTACAACCCAATTAATCCGCTAATATATAAAATCCCCTTTTTTGGGCCCTGCCAGACAGTGTTAGGGTGTAGAAATATGTAAAATGACCTGTGATCTATGTAAAGCATCCAATTTTAAAGTTTCAGGTACAATTTGAGCCTTCTAGATAAAAAAATAAAATGTGTAGGCCTATGTATTCGCACGCGGTCAAAACCAGCCAAGTGAAAAATTGGGGATCAAATCAGAATTTGAGGTGATCTTTTTCGAAAGACATTTGTGAAAAATTTTGGGCGTTGACCCCCCTTTTTCTTCTCGTTAAAAGATCGGGCAAAAGAAGTACTTTAACCTCCACGGAAGAAATTTCCCCAAATCACAGTGGTATACGTAGAATAACACAAAATGTTAATAGGGCCAACAGATGAAAAAACAATAGTTGTCAAAGACCTAACCCTGACCCTAACTCTAAACCAAGAATTTGGGGAGAATCCCAAGATACTGCTCACAAAATATGCCGGAGTTCCAGGTTCAACTATAGTTCAATGCGGTGCCGTATGCACAAAAACGTAACCCTATTTTCCAACGCCGTTTCCATCCATCCAGCCAATCTGCTTAGCATACCGATAATCTCTCACCATTTCCATTCTAACTACCGTCTGTCCAAAACGTGCAAAGCAACGATAGCGCTGAAAGAGGTTAAATTTTCAAATAAAGTTTTATCATACTTAAAAACCCATTCCCATTTAATGGTTTTATGGCCCCATAATAAACATCTTCTTAAGTGCCAATTCAATTTTCGCCCGTATCGAAATTTTCGCTAGTTGTGATTAGCTATAATGATAGTAAACTAGCGAACGAATGCCTCACAGACCCAAACAGAATAGTGCTCTCGCCCATTAAATAAATCAGTGAATCCACTCGATGCCATTACCACTGATTTTTACACTGGACCTTAATTCATCCACAAAGACCCCTACCTTCCCCCCATACCCTGGCGAATACAATATCACCTGCAATTTCTCTGTGCATCCCCCCTGTCATTTTTTTTTTTTTGGACAAAATACACTGGGAGCCGTATTCACCGAAACAAATTAGCTCCCAACCATAAACTAACATAACTTCAAAAGTAATGTCGCAGTTCATTAAAATCTTTCAGTGGATAAAAAATGACGTCTCGTGTTGTTACGTAAAGTAATACTTCCGCATTTCTATGACGTCACGGTTATATGAGCATGATTCATGATGGCCAGGAAGCTGTCACAATATACAATGCGAAAATGTCTCCAATATATTAATGAGATCGACATAGGTCTATCCTTGCAACACTCAAAAGGTGGAAGTAGACCCGCCCTTTATGACGCCAACGAAAGTCACTGATTGGCGCAGCTGGCGGTACGGAATATAATGGAGACAGCTAAAGATTTGAATTAAGAAACTGTGAAATGGAGTCTCTACAACAACAACCAAAGGGGCACAAAACAATATGGATCACTGTCAATTTTGCCAAAACTCGTCCTGCGCTGAACTCTTCTCGACCTCGGAACTCTGGCAAACTGTGTTTCATGGGGAATAATAATAATAATTATATTAAGACATCCCCGCTCAGAACTTGATTAAGGGTCAAGGCTAAGGTTAAGGATGAAAAAAAAGAAGAAATCAGCAACTTCGGACAGTCCTTAGAAATTACCATTGTCCAGAAATATTCTCAAATGTGGTTCTTTCTCTTTTCTATTCCTAGCCATAAACCAAGTTCTAGGCGAGAGTATCCTATAATACTGTCAATGAAGAAAGTCAAAGTACGCAGCACCAGTGTCAGGCAGTGTCAAGTATGCTTAAAGCTAAGATTCAAGCTCATACATGGCTTAGGGGCAATATTATGAGACTCTCCAAGGCAACTGGGCCCGTGAATATCGAGAATTTGATTCGATATCTGTAATATTCAGTAATAAGAGTACAGAACATTTTGTACCGAAATAAACTGACATACTGGAACCATGTCATATGGGAAAACTAAGTTCATCTCGGGCGCGCGAGGTAGGTAGGTAGGTAGGTAGGTAGGTCGGTAGGTAGGTAGGTAGATAGGTAAGGTAGGTAGGTAGGTGTGTGTGAGTGTGTGTGTGTGAGAGAGAGAGAGAGAGAGAGAGAGAGAGAGAGAGAGAGAGAATCACAGATGAAAATAAGCGATCGTCGACAAAACTGTTGACTCAAATGAATATCAAAATGTGCTACAAGACATATGGCTGCCTTTTGAGAAACAAGGTTTCCAGGGCCTTTGCGTTTCAATAATTATGACAACGCCACTCCCACGCATCCAAGTCTACACTGGCATAAATGCAAGAACGCCACTCCCACGCATCCAAGTCTACATTGGCATAAATGCAAGACATAATCCCATTTGTCCTGCTACGGCCGAGTGAAAGCCCGGACTTGAACCCCACTGAAAATGCTTGGAAGGTTCATAAAGATCGCCTTAAACGGGGGGAAAAAATGCAAATCCCTGGAAGATATCACGCGCCATGCTGGCTAAGCATGGAAGACCCTTGCGGATACATTTCTGCGCCAGCTGAACGGCAGCATGCCAAGCCGTTGCGCATATCCAGGGATGCAGCAGGAAGAACAATCTCCTACCTTAAAGGAAGACTGAACCGTCCTACAGACCATATTAAATCATACGGTACCCTATTATTCCAATAAAACAGTCCTTCAAGTGTCTGTCATAATGATATGACGCCTCTGCTGGCCCCAGACAACCCATAGGATTACATTATCCCAAGTCCGAATTGTTACAACCACTGCGCGCGTGGCGGCCATAAGCTTACGTCAAATACGTTCTTGCCACATGGCCAAGCTGTCTAGCCAGTGCTGTGCGGACGGGTGATAGCATGTTGGTATGAATGTTTTAATTCCTCTGTGAAGAGTAGATATGCCAAACAAAATCATGCTGAGGCAATAAAAATGCAGAATACTTTTTCTGGCTTACTCTATCAAACTTTACATTCTAATTTGGAATACCAGAACCTTAATTAAAAGCTGAATAATACAATGTCAGGTAGAGGTGTCTGCAGATGCTGGAACGTAAGTGACGTCAGCGTTTTTGCCGCGGGCTTCTGCTGATCGGGGAAGGGGAATAATTCTGGACTTAAGGGCCAAATCCGGTAACTCTTCTAGCTCTCTTTGTTGCGTCATATTACATACGCGCACGATAACAGAACGATGCTCTTTCTTCGCAAAATCGACTCGGTGGGCACCATAGATAATTTTTAAGGAGAAAAGGTATTGAAAAGTGGAAAATTATTTTTGATGTGCATGTCCTACTTTAATGTGAAACTACTTGTACCACTCACAACTGTAAATTGTAAATTGTAATAAAACTTATTGGAACTCGAAATGTGTCTCATTAATTACGGTCTCGTCTGTACATACAAGGGTTTTGTTGTGTTGTATGCGTACAGGAGGTTTTTGTTNGGGGGGGGGGGGGAAGAGGAGAGCGGACAGAAGGGAGCATAATGTCGAACACAGCTGTATAAATATTTTGTAGATATACGTTTTGAGACGGGAGTGATAAAATGAAGAAACAAGAAAGCTGATGTTTACAGCCAATGAAAGTGTCATCTTTTAAGAAAGGTGCCCACTTCCGATGACCAAGGATGGTAATTCAAGTTGGTGGAACTCGCTGACTGCGCACTGGCTGGCCCGAGCAGGCCCGTCTTTCCCGCTCCTCCCCTCGTTTCTCCTCGCCATTTCACTGCCTGCCTGCACTGAAAAGCACCAAGGCACAATCCTGTTCATCTCTGAATCAATATATATTAATCCATCTCGTGTACATGAACAGACGACAGGCTGAAGACTATAACAGACAGCTGATCGCCAGCTCATGCAAACTGAAAACCTGTTTCCAAACAAATCATAAGTGACAAATCCGTTTTACAAACAAACATACAAAAAATAAAAAAACCAAACAAACAAACAAACAAAACCGCGAGAATATTCATGAAATATTAGATAGCAAGGCGAGTATTTTTTGTTTTAATAATCAAAGGGATTCTCAAATGTACATGTCGTGCATACCCAGGTTTGTGACCGATCTGTGTGAGTTGGGGAGGGGGCAAAATATCTCACAGCATGCACGTACTTCGCGCACGGGTCCTGAGAACGACTGAGCAAAGGGATATTTTGACGCCTCTCAGGCAGGCAGCGCAGACTGCTACAGCTCTTCTGGTCAGGCTTCCAAATCCTTCATGGATAAAAACGGGCTTAGTATGCAAAAGGTCATTGTAGAAAGATGCTTATGCAAGTGCAAAGAACAAGCGTTTCAGCACGGTGAAATGTTCAGGACATTGACAAAAACTGGGATGGAGGAAAAAGTCTGTCCAGCGAAGTTGCCTACAATTAGTGTCCGAAACCTGATTCCATCAAAGACCAAAGACCCTTTCGTGGAAGATTCTGTCTCTGAATGCATTTTGTGCAATGTTTCGCGCAATGATCCCCTCTGTGCGTCCATTAAAATAAAAAAAAAGAATTAAAAACCTTGGCTGTTATCAGACGTAGAGACCGTTGTGTTTTTCAACAACTGGCAACAAAGCAAATGCCCGTAGCATTTCCTCCATCTGTCAAACAGCCTGCATGAAGAAGCCAGACCGTCTGGCACTCACACATCACGGTTCTCAGCCATCACAAAACAAAAACGATATGATCAAAACCTTCTCAGAGATAAACCACGACATGCAGCATATTCCTCTGTGTGCCTTGCCTCCGATTCCCATTCTCCCGTTGGCAATAAAAAGTTGAGCTTTGGCACACGGTACTGCGCTAAACTCTTCTCGAATTCGGATCTCTGGCAAACTGTATCTCATAGGAAATATACTGTATTAGGACATTCCAGCTCAGAACTTAATTTAGGGGTAAGGCTAGGGTTAAGGATGGAAAAAAAACAACTTCCGACAGTCCTTAGAAATATCATTATCCAGATTTGCTCTCATATGTGGTCTTTCTCTTTTCTAATCCTAAACCATAAACGACGTTCTAGAGGGTTGGGGGAAGAGGTGGGGNGGGGGGGGGGGAAATTGAATCAGGCAATGCAACTTTGATCTCCGGAACAAAAAACCACGTTTTTATGAAACAACGTGTCACTGCGAACAGAGTAGCTAAGTGAAGCTCGCAGTAATTTTATTCTTGAACCACCTTAGTGAAAGTGTCAACTAATGAAATGCAATGCAAAGGCTTTTCGTGAGAGTTTTCAAGGATCATGCTTGACTGTCCTCCTCCCCATTCCTGAAAGTGATTTCTACTATTTTCCTCTCATGCCTCCGAGTAAGGCTCTCTCAAACTAGTTGGAGAACCACTGTATAAAGAAGTAATTCCTCGCCCACACCAAGATTATGCTTTTTGCCACTGTCTAACAAAATAATAAAGCTAGAAACGGTTAAGATCTATTTTTGATTTCTCCGCACTTCCTGCGTCTTCTCTGTTGTTTTTTTTTGTCTTCGCTTTCTCTCTTTATCCCACCATATCACTTTTAAGTGGCAACAAAATCATCGCAATCAACAGGAGCAACATTACAACATCTGCAAGTTATAAGCAAGTTATGCTTGTTTGAGGGGGGGGGGGNGGGGGGGGGGGGGGGGGGAGAGAGGACCCATCCACCTACGCACGTTATACAGGCTATACCAGCAGTGCTAAAAACATTCATGTCGATAGCAACAAAGATAACCAAAGTAATCAATGTACAACAACAAACAACGACAATGCAACAACAACAACAACAACAACAACAACAACAATAGCAGCAAAATAAGAAGGCCATTTCATTCTGGAGAGAGGAAGCAGCAGCACTGTCAGGCATAAGTGTACACCAACATGTATATATCTGCAGCTTTCGCCGTCAATTTGTAGGTGTGTTACTAAGGTGCGTCCGTCAGATACATAAATCCTGGTTTGTTTATTTGTTTGTGTGTGTGTCTGTTTGCTTGAGTTAAGTTTTAATGTCCCTTTCCAGCACAGTTATAGCTGTTTCAGACTGGACACCTGAACCTCCATTTGGCCATCAATAGCAGGGTGCCTTTTAAACACCGTCAAAACCAAGAAAAACCCCCCGCCTATAAGATGCGAACCGAGGACTTTTCATATCAAGAGGCAAAAGCTCTACCTCTCGGCCACTGTGCCGGTACAGGCATTATGGACTTGAATGGTCAATACGGGAAAGAAGCAATTGCGACAGGGAGATGGGTTGGCCGCAAGACACTCACGACCAAGTGCACTATTGTGTGGTGGAAGTAGATCCCCAGGGTTGATGGAGAGAAAAAGGAGAGAAGAGGGAGACAGAGTGGGGGATGGAACAATCACAGACCTATTATAATAACTGGGAAGAGAGAGACCGAGAGTCTTAAAGATGATTTTGTGCAGAAGGCCCCTGACAGCACCTACTATTGAAAATCAGTGATACGCGCGACTATAGGCTCATCGTAAACATAGAGACAAGCTCACACTTTAAAATCAGATTCAGAGAATGGGAGGGGACACTTTAAACTGTTGCTTTCAAGGATTGGGTGGGGGACACTTTAAACTGTTGGTTTCAAGGATTGGGTGGGGGACACTTTAAACTGTTGGTTTCAAGGATTGGATGGGGGACATTTTAAACTGTTGGTTTCAAGGATTGGATGGGGGACACTTTAAACTCTTGGTATAAAGGATTGGGTGGGGGACACTTTAAACTGTTGGTTTCAAGGATTGGGCGGGGGACACTTTAAATTGTTGCTTTCAAGGATTGGGTGAAGGACATTTTAAACTGTTGGTTCCAAAGATCGGGCGGGGGACACTTTAAACTATTGGTTTAAAGGATTGGGTGGGGGACACTTTAAACTGCTGGTTTCAAGGATTTGGTGGGACGTACGGAAAAATACAACGTAAACTTTTTTGTTGTCTTTAAATTCAAAACGTCTTAAAGTAGCATGTTGCAGAATTTCTGCGACATTCATTGCGACAAAGCTAAAAATGGTCTGGCTACTACAATCACACACTGTGATTGAAGATAAAAACAGGAAATAGATTTACCTATGAAATTTTTCCTTTGACGAAAATATCCCCCTTCGCTTCCATCAAAATGGCGGATAATAACGGAAACGGAAAATGAAAATGAAATGAAGAAACCAGACATAATGAACCATGATTAGTGATCCGGATTAATAGTGTGGCTATATAAGGACGAGTAGACAATTACTACAATGCTGCATTTAGGAAACAAGCTCTATTCCATCATAATCAGATGTGAAATAGACGGAAGCTCCGATTCGAGCAAATGGTCTGATCACAGTTCTCTATATGGATGACCCAGACCGTTCCATTCTACTCACGCTCCTGCCTGCGGGCTACTGATCATTGATCTGTGAGTAATGGACTAGCACACGGGGAGGGAAATGACTTAACATCCCAAATGATCGACCGAGTCACCTATCCGCCTACCCACCGACTTTTTCAGTGATCCATCACACTTATTCGTTAACCTAGGCTGCCAGCCATTTTGTCAGCCGAATAGTTGATAGACAAAAAAAAAAAAAAAACACTGATGACGTCACTTGGCGCAGTGTTGGTCTTGAAACTTATGGTTTTAGGACAGTTCTAGCGGACAGAGGACGGACACATTCTGACGCGAAATTCCGTTAAAATGCCATATCAGTTAGGTTAAACTCTAATAGCTGTGACTAAACAGCCACCAGTTTCAGTTTATACTTAAACGATTACTTAAACCCAGCAAGAAACAACAACCAAAACTACTTACTGTAAAGTCATAGCTTTCTTTTAGAAATTAGCGTAACTGACGCGGCGTTCCGCTGAAACTGCCCCGATACCATGGACCTCTCTTCAAGTTTGCCAGAACAGTTTGAACCTTAATTTTGCTCTCCTGTCTGAGAACAGTATCCTCACGCTTTCTCCATCTCATTCACATCACATATTGCAAAGTTTGTATTCACAGTGACCATACCTTTTTCTCGACACATTCTTCCATACACAGATGCACACCAGGCCCCTCCCCTATATATAAAAATCCTCCGACAGGCCCTTTTTCTTCTGCCACTTCGGTCTCTGTGGTAACCCTTTCCTGTTTCTTCCTACAAAAAAATTGACCTTGTCCATAACGAACAAGCACACCCCCTCCCCACATATTCCTACCGATCCCCTGCCAGCAAGTCTGTCTGTCTGTTTGTTTGCCTCCTTGCTTGCCCTCTATGTATTGTTTATGTCCTGTAGTTGTCCGCCTGCCTGCCTGCCTCCCTCCCTGCCTGCGCCTGACTCCTGCCTGCCTGCCTGCGTGCGTGCGTGTGTGTGTGTGTGTGTGTGTGTGTTT
>JAWQUT010000031.1:2535652-2547670 GCA_033807755.1 Ellobium chinense
TCTGTCTGTCTGTCTGTCTGTCTGTCTGTCTGTCTGTCTGTCTGTCTGTCTGTCTGTCTGTCTGTCTGTCTGTCTGTCTGTCTGTCTGTCCGCACAATTTCAATAACAGGGAAGCCATATGCTAATGCTAAGCAAACAGATGCATCTGAGGAAGCCCCGAGATGCATCCCTAAGAGGACCTAGCAATCATTGTGGAAATGCCATGCATAACGCATGCACCAGAGAGGAAACCATATGACCATGATTAACGAATCTGTTTTGTGTGAAAGACTGATTGCGCTAAAACGCAAACACACATATACAAAAGCAGAAAACATACAAGATAGAGTTCAATATTAAAATATGCCCACTATATTCAAGCAATGAGGGCGACAAATTTCATTACTGATTTAAATGAGTTATTTTCATCAAAAAAAAAAAAGCAAGTAGATACCAAATCATTTCAGTCGTGGCCAAAAGATATCAAACTCTCGGGAATTTATTAATCAACTAGAAAAAGCCCATGCAAATTTTGCGTGGAGGGAAAAAAACATTGCATATTTGCCCACTGTGCATAACTTGAGTGCGTGAAGAGGAATAATTTTAACAGTATGATGGGCCCGCAAAAAAAATTGTGATCACTTCAGTCCGATTGCTGATGACGCGAAGGGAACCCCACTTCTGTTTTGATGAGGAAATGAAAACCGGGAGTGCGCGTCTTTCACCCGCCACCTTTGAGGTTACATCATCTGAATATAACAGATTTGGATGTGTATTTGCTAAATAAACTATATAAAAAAAATACTTAAAGATCGTTTGGACATTTGAAGTCCATAAGAGGACATGTTCAGAAAAAAAATGACACGATGAATACCAAGTTTCATGTTGATTCTCAGTGATAATGACGCTGTGGACACAAAATTAAGGCTAATTTTTCATACATATATGATGAAAAACAGAAGTTTCTAAGGCTTTATTTTTCATGAAAATTATTCTGTCAGTTGTGTTGACATGAAGATCATGTGCCATTCAATAAGTCACATAATAATAAATATACAGTATTGTGTGATCTTACGCTTATGTTGTGTTAGACTATTACACTTTTGTGACCACGTCCCTCTTTTAAATACATGCACATGCGGTGTTTTCTCAAAAAATGCTCAGACGAAAGGAAAATGTACGGGGTTTTATGTTTTTGGGGAAAGAAAATGTGGATTTTTTTTTTTAAGACTGTGAAGTAAATATCTACCCGTGTATCTTTAAGACGTCTAAAAGTATGTCCACGATCATAATGACTAACCTACCATGCTCGCTAAGGTAGGACAGCTCAAAGGAAAGACCAATTTCTTTTCTGTGTATATCTTTTAAAAAACTATTATCAAAATGTCTCTTGTCACGGCTTATGGAAAATAACATAGGTCCCAGTGGAAATAAAAGAAAGAAAAGTGTCCCTCTTTTTTTCTCTCCTCTCACACATACACACTGCACTATAACTCAAAGATTTCCATTATGTCTGTGTCGACACACAATTGCTTATCTGTTTCTGTAAGGGATTTGGGTTGCTCGTAGGCACTGTTACCAAATCTTTCATTTTGATTTCTTTTGTGTCTTTCTTTCTTTCTTTTGTTAAAGAGTTCTTTCAAACTGTTGAATAATTTCATTCAAAGTGACCATCTCTGACCGTATTGCATAGTATGTGCACTCACTGGGCAACAATTCGAAAACTGATCATTAATTTCAGAGAACCGTTGCTATGGTTACAACTGAATTACATGGTCAAACTTTATCACGAATATGCTCCATATTATGAAGTTTGTTGCTGCAAAGTTTGATAAATATTTACTGATTATTATCAACGTTATTGACAACATGGAGGATTCACTTGTGTTTTTTTCTTTCTGCACTTTGCGCTTTATCTTGCGGTCTTTTATTTGACCTAAATGACTAGCCCACCTGGTAGAATCATTGTAACGTCACAATAATGGTATCGACTGTAGACGATGCTGGTACCACGAATACTTTCGTGAGCAGTTATTTGAAAATATCGATTAAAACACATCCCGACTTGTTGTTATTGCTGACCTGGCAAGGCTGGAGTGCTTGAGAGATTTGGCAATGTGGGAGACTTACACAAAGATTACAGAAACAATGATTTTGTGTTATGGCCTCAGCGGGCAAAATTAATGCACACTGTGGACTCTGGGAGAAGCGGATGACTGAACACAGCTGTTACCCGAAAAACTGATAGATATCCTGAGGGAATATCAATGCGCAGGAATATGCGCGATAATAGAAAGATTGCATCTATTCTTATCGTGTTTTGAATAGGATGAAACAGAATCATAAATAATGCCACGAAGATAATTACTGTATTGTCTATTCGTCACCACAAAGAGCCACATAAAAAGCACTTTACAGAAGAGAAAAAGAGCTAGCCAAAAGAAAGAGACGTTTTTTTTTAATAATAATAATGTGGACACCTACACACACAAAGAGGCCAGATAAAATGCAACACTGACAATAAGACTTCTATGATTAATATACGGTGTAACCGCATCATGACGATGGAGCCAAAGAAGTTACTGCTACAATTTCATTATAAAATTTCCATATACTTATGCCCAGACTCATAAATCTATTGAAAACTGATGATGCAGAAGTATTTCTTTCTAATCATTGTGCCCTCAGGAATTTTTGCATCAAATTCATTTATCCTATCAAAAGAAAAACTACGACACTGCCAGGCGCTTTTGCCCAGTCCTCCGTAGTGTTGACTGTGTACCCTTCAAATTTCATGCGCCTTTATTTATGATCGTTTGATGGGACGCCGCCCAATAAAATCTACCACAAGTGAAGAACTTACAAAATGTTAATTTCTGCCGACAAGATAGCCTGCCTACCTCACTTTCTTAATGGCTCCGGGAGGTTCATTTGCGGTGCTGTTAGAAGTCAGCGCGGCATTACTGCGTTGCTCTCTGTCGCTGTCACCATGGATTAGGCTACTGAAAGCGTTACTATCTTTTGCTTCTCACACATGACAGGTCTATGGCACCTATTGTTTTTTCTTCTTTTGGTCCCATTATCATTTTTTGTTATTCTACACATATCACTGTAATTTCGGGAAATTTTTTCCATGGAGATTAAAGCACTTCTTTTGTCCGATCTTTTAACGGGAAGAAAAAAAAAGGGAGGGGGGGGGNGGGGGGGGGGGTGTTTAACGCCCAAAATTTTTCACAAATGGCTTTCGAAAAAGGTCACCCCGAATTTTGATTTGGTCAGTATTCTTCCTTTGGCTGGTTTTGACCGCGTGCGAATACATAGGCCTACACACTTTATTAATTTTTGTATCTAGAAGGCTCAAATTGTACCTGAAACTTTAAAATTGGATGCTTAAATTAGATCACAGGTTCATTTTACATATTTTCTACACCCTGACACTGGCTGGCAGGGCCCCCAAATAGGGGGATTTTATATATAAGCCGATTAATTGGATTGTACATAACGAGTGATCTGCCCCTCTAATATGTGTCAAAAACCTGACAATCTCATCCGTAGAAAGGGGAATTAATCTAGACTTATTTTCATTCGACTCAATCATTGTCATGAATGTATGCCCCGTTATTCTTATTATCACTTATGTGACCATAATTGGACGCTTATAGTACGTCTTTGGGATAAAAGCTAATGAAATTAACTGATTCTTACTGGCATCATCACTTCAGAGCCCAGCTGCGGTACACCCTGACACCACAAGGAATCTATAAAATAAGGATCGACCGTGGGCGTATGTTTCGCTATTTTCGAACGCCACAAACTCCCAAATCGCAGTGCGTAAACTTCGGTCGGAAGCGTCAATCTGCATGAAATTCCACAGAGAAGGTTTAGCGTCAATGTCTGTTCACGGAGGATGCAATATTCCATTAACAATGTTTGGGCAATTTTATGTCGCTTCCCCTATATCACCCTTCCAACAGATGAGGTTAATATTTCGAATTCTGCTGTCCATTCATTGTTGACGCCATACAGTGCGAAACCACAAAGCACCGTTTCAGCGTGTAAACCCGTACGTTTAGTCAGCCAGTAGTATACCCTTCATTGAGAACGAGTGCACGTTGGTTCATTACACTCCTACTGCACCATACTGATAATGCAAGGATGTCCATGTAGCAGTCAATCTTATGTTAGTCACTTAATGTCTCATTCATAGAATGGGAGTCCATGCTAGTACGGTATATAATACATTACCCGGAAACATAGTTGTCACTACCCACTGTACGATACTCACATTATTCTGAAAATATTCATCAAATCCACTCCATCCTCCATACGAGGAAAAAAAAACAACAACTTGGATAGCCGTTTACAGAAAACCAATTTATCTAGCAATCAAAGTTTTCAAATCTGCCTTGACACTCCATAAAATCATGAATCATTATAGTAATGATCACATCTCTGCTGTTTCCCCTCACTCACAAACAACACCAACAACAACAACAACAACCTCAAAAACAACAACAACAACAGCAGCAGCAGCAACAGCGGCAGCGGCAGCAGCAACAACAACACCAAAACCTACAACAATAACTGAAAGACACCAATAATCAACTGTGGCATTACAGTTTGATGCTCACCGGAACAAACAAACAAACAAACCAACAAACAAATAAACAAACAAATAACGTCGCATTCTTTCGCGACAACGTGACTACAATACTAATCTGTACTTTATTTGTGTGATTACGATGTCCACTTCTGAACGCTAAAGTGGCTTTCCAATCATTTCAGCACAGGCCAGGGGAAACAGTCTAAATCCGATTTTCCGGTTTGTAATGTACTTCACTTTGGCATTTTTAACTAAAATCGTGGACGCCGTTGCGAAAAGAGGGATCTTCGCAGGTTCTATGAGTTACGACGAAACAATCGTGTTTTCTCATATTTCTTGATCAGCATTTCCAAAGAGATCTACGAATGAAGTTAGGAAAAACGTAACCCACCCACCCACACCCACACACACACACACACACGAAAAAAATTGTGATTGAATCATTATGGTTTTGATTTCAGGACTTGGAGGTCAAGGGTTCGAAATCCGCTTTGGCCGTAGGTGTCCAAGGAAAGCATTTCATTCACGTTTTCCTTCGCACACCCACCTTTAACATGGGTACCTGTTACAGGCAGTACAGATATTGTCTGAATGCCAGTTCCCAAAGACCGTTTGTCCATCGCATCTTGCAGGGATGCGTTACCCGGATATTTCCGGAATCGTGTGTGAAATGGCGAAACTATCCTCTCTTGAGCTTTCATTAAGTAAGTTCAGGACATGTGTACTGAGTGACAGCCGTTGGTGCAAGTTCTCTGAAGTATTTCTCCTGAGAGTGATAATGACGTTGTCCAATTTTCAACAACTAAGGCCAAGGAAGCTCAGTGCCTGTTACCATCATTAACAAACCGTTCAATCACTGCTGTGGTGTCTGTGTGGGCGTGGAGTCGTGAGGTCGTTTGGGGGCGGGGGGAAGAGAAGGTGGTGTCCATTATTGCGATGGGTCAATAGACATAACAACCAACTTTCACAGTCTGGAGATACGAGATTACGGTGATCACGATGCCTACCGACCAAGGTCGTAATTATCACCACTGGAATATCCCTGAAAGCGCCACATCAGAAGGCCAGGTAGACCTTCAGCCTAAAGATTGAAAGCATTGTGAAAGTCGAGACAAAGATGAAAGACAAACAAACACAAACGATACCTGGACAGCGCTACAGGGGACTGCGGATGGCTAGTTACGGCTTTCTACTTGTAGTCTACAGCTCGATAGAGCATCGGGGTGGATGACCGTGCACGTGTTTCTTTCCGGCGTTTTATGTAAGAACTTTCTTACTAACAAAGGCCGTTAGGACGGCGTGAGATATCATTATACAATTTCTTAGTAATTCTTGTGACTGGCATTGACAAATTTATCAGCCTGTAAGCAAACGCTGCCAGACAGCAGACACCACGTTAATGAACGATCTCGGATTATCCTAACCGATATGAAATAACCTACGCCGGGTTACGTGCACCCGACCTTAATCTGACCAATTCCTTGTAGTCAAATTAGAAACTATGCATCTATATGATCCACACTGCCTGTTTACCCTTCATCATCAGACTTTCACCACACTTAACAACCTCATGCTGATGTTTGGCGGAAATCTAACATTTCACTTTCTCCTAATGACTTTGACTGAAAGATGACGGTTCACGGCTTTGCTCTAATGCCACAAGTCTTAACTTGCTCTTTAATCATCTACAACACTAATGTTATCGTCTCGCTGCTGATGTATCCCTCGGCATGTTGTCGCACACCATCACTGCCCCCCTCCGAGGCACTCATGTACACTACAAAGCCCTGCCTTTCACCACAACAAATAAATAGTCATACAACATTGAGGTAATACCAGCAAACTGCTGATCTAACTATAAGTACACTTCCGCTTAATATGAAATCACATTAACAAGTCACCTCAGTAACATTAAAACTACATCCATGTGGTTTTCTACTAACTCGACTACAGCTAAGACCACATGATTGCGCTCTCATCGGATCCAGCTTGAATCTCCATCTACCTCTGTTCTGTATGGTGCTCACTTGACTGATGAAAAGTGCTAACAATTCAATAACAACCCATAAATCTTTCATTAAGACTGTTTAGTACATCACAGCGTTCGTACAAGACTCGTCACATTAACCGTCATAATGTTTATCAACACAAAATCCAGCCCTCATAAACCTGTCCATAAATAGCGGAATAATGATCTTTAACGAGAAAACCATCATCGCTCGAGGCTCCTTTTTCCAAAACCAAAGTGCCGACCTCCTCGTTTACATGGGTGAAGAGGGGTTGGAGTGGGGAATGTTATCAGAATGAATGTTCAAGCACAGTCTATAAACCATCCACTCACTTTACAATACTTGATATGGTTGGAATTATTCGTCTTAAGTGGCAACATATCGGTCCTACTGCCGACATTTTAATGAGTGACTGTATTTACAACTGATAAGTCTCGTCAAGATTGCATGTGACACATGAATGACGTACGGACCTCCATACAAATTAATCCGTGGCCCTTGACGTCACGATTTTCCACGTCCTCCCTCCTACCCTCGAAGTCCCTAAATATTTTCCTCTTGCAGACACGCCTGTATCCGACTCAAAATGGTGACAATGGGGCTATAATTTTAGCTGTCAGTTCTAATTCGTCATTCCTGGCTGATTATTGACAGCAGCAGTCTCTAAGATAAGGGTCACGGCACATTATCAGCGTCATCAGTGACTATTTAATAAGAAGGCGACTAATCACACGATGGTGTTAACTTATTACGTGAACGGAGCTTGACATGTTTTAACCCATGAAAAGATAATATACTTTAGTCAGAGGAAAAACAAGAAATGAAATAAATTCCACCAACTGTGTTTTGTAGGATGTAACCAGAAAAGTGGTTATGATGGTAGGGTCACTCGATCTGCATTGCTGATATACTACAAGATTACATCTTAGCCTAATAATGACGTAAGATATTGGGGACCTAGTCTAATTCAGCCTAACCAAGGATCATGTTTCTGGTCTTGAAGTCTCTTTATTTCGATCATCATGAAATTTCTCTACATCCGTCAGCATTTTCTTTGCTTTCTTAACCTTGGAGCACAACCTGAAAGCCAATGACTATACGTACTACAGTTTCCACCAACTGATAAAGTTCCATTCATCGTTAATCACTTTGAGCGTAATGTGTATCTTGACGTCAGATGAGTGAAGGATTTTAAAGCGGTATTAGACATCAAAATTGCGGAAATGCGGCCTTCCATCTTCTTTGTGTCCCCTGAGGCGGAAAGAAACATGTCTCATGGAATAGGAAAACATATGAGGCACCATGGTCTATACCAATGGCAACCAATAAATTAATTTCCCTAGAGATGTTTCAGAATCAAAATTTCCTGACTAACAAGTCATTACGTCACACTAATGGTACAGACAGCCGTTGACTATGGGCAATGTTACATAAGCAATCGTGTTAAATAAACGTGCCGGTTTTTTTTTTTTCACTACCTACCGACGAACGCAATTTTCTCCTTCTTACGGTAATAAATTATTTTTTTTCGTGTTATTAAGTAAGGAGAGTTCAACAATCGTATTAAAAATGTTACAAGAGCGGTTGCTACCTTGCAACTTCCTGGTAAGCCAGGATGAAATTATCACTAACTGCCACATGTCAATCACGGAAGAAGTTTAGTCATCTGCTTCTTCTATAATACAATAATAATATTTGCTACAGTTAAACTACTTATTTTAGAAACCCGAAAGGGGCAATTGTTAAGATTTCCAACGGCACAAAAACTGAAGCTGAACTTATTGTCGAAGGACTGGTGAAAGTGCATGTGTACTTATTCCCTTGTTTTTTTTTTTCCATAATCCCAATGCCATTTAGTAACTGAAGCGTGTTCTCCCAAAACTCGGTATACTTGGCATCTGACTGTTTTTGAAAGAAACGAAAATAACATGAAGGTAATTGCTCTTCACACACATATATATGCATTAACTGTTAAATGACTTAAACTTGTATAAATGCAGAGTTCAAGCTCAATTTTGCTTTAAATGAATTAACACAGAAATGCATATTTGAATATATTGCTAACTCATATTTAAACTTTTACCGAGTTTTGGAAAAACGCTATTCAACCTAACTACCACAAAGATAAGAAAGAGACATTATTAACGACGAATCCTGACATATACAGACATGTAAATAAGACATATCAGCAGTTTTAATTTCTTTTGTTACGTCATGCTTTCAAGTGCTGACGTCATCAAATTAGTCTTAGCCAATACGTGGGAATAGTTCATCATGTAGGGAAAATGACGTATGGATGATCGGATACGACACGGGAAGGCTACTTCTGGGACATACCGGTGCATCTAAGTGCTATTTACTATAAAGACTAAGTACGTACATATTCGTCGTACGTCGCGGACGGATTAAGAGATTACATCGCATCACTCCTTTTAGTTTACCTTGGCTTTAGCTTCCACCAAACAGAGAAAATCTAACAAGGCCACACAAAATGTGTGTCACAAGGTCCCAGGTGCGTGGACACCGACAGGAAATGTTTAATGGAAGTAATCCTCAAATGTTAGTATCGTGGGAGGTCCACAATCAATGGAGCAGTTTAATTGCTGTATCGAATACCTATCATTTCCTTTCCTTCGACCTCAAACTGAAGTCACCGTCCATAAAGAGTGACGCGGGCGTAAATATGACGGCATACACAACACCCACAAAGACCCTGACGTTAACAGGCTAGACTGTGAATCTGTAGTATCTTGTGACGTCAAACCGAACATTAATATTGATTGGCGATCTGACGAAGGTAAATTACTCCCTGAAAATTCACACCACAGTCTGGTTACGGAGGGCTTGCATCGAACAGGAGTACTTTGTTCACGCTGAAAGGTACCGTAATCTTACATATTATAAACCATTTTCACTTGACGGAATTTGTTCCATGATAATGTACATGTTTATGCAGCGGATTGTTTCCTTCTCTACGTCATCCACCCACATTCTTGCTGGTTTCCTTCCTTTCCGTTTTTCTGATCGCTGCACCCACGTCTTCCGCCAATGTCCTCCCATCTCTAGCCAAAAAGGCACAGGGTAGAAAATAAGCACTAACATGAAATAAGACACAAGCAGATACTATTAGTTGGATTTCAAATAATTATATCAGGACTTCAAGCAGATACTATCAGTTGGATTTCAAATAATTATATCAGGACTGCAAGCAGATACTATTAGTTGGATTTCAAATAATTATATCAGGACTGCAAGCAGATGCTATTAGTTGGATTTCAAATAATTATATCAAGACTGCGACTTTTTAAATAGCTTTGCGACGGCCGAGAGGATCTGCAACAAAGTTATTTAGAAAAAAAAAATCTGGAGGCTGCGGGTTCGAATCCTTCTCGAGAAGTCATGAGTCATGACCGAAGTGTGGCCCAGCCAGTTTGGAATGTCAGGCAGTCAAAAAGCCGCAACACGTATTAGATGAGGATTCCTTCCTTTGAAGAGCTTTTGTTGCCTTGCTCTCCGTGTTAGTTTTCTATCTACATCAAAAGACAAAAATTAACATGCATGATAAATAACGCCAGTGTGATGAGGGGCAAATCGGCGATCATTTCGTTGGCCTCCACTGCTTCGTCGTCTGCTAGAAATCGAAATTAGGTGCCCATATAGACAGCTTCAGATGTCTTGACATATCTATTAAGTTGCATTTTCATTTTCTTTCTCTCCTACGTTCCCATCGCATTTTGTCCTACACGCATCTTCCACTCCTTTTCTAACCTCTTTGGGTGAGCATATGTTATGACTGTTCACTTCTTACTATCTTTCCTCTTGTTGTTCAGAAGCGTGTCCTTCAACCAGCTGTATGCCACTGATTCTGCCATTTTCATGCTTAGGTGCAAATCGTCGCTTGGATGCGATGAACGCAATCCTGATCAAAATTCGGGATAGTGACTGCCAAAACCGTAGCTCATACTGTGTCAAAACTTCAGATCTCTAGTTTCATAAGTATGATAGGGAACTGCAAAATATATGCGTAAATAGTTCAAGATAGAGAACATACTGGAATATTGCACACATTTTATCCAGGCTCTCCACTACATGTCACTCATAAAAAAACCCAAAAAACTAGACTAGTGTTCTTTCCTGAAATCAGTCGGTGTCGAAAAGTTGCCCCATGAAATGTATACCATTAACAAAACCGATGAAATTGTATATTTTAATTATAACTCAGTGAGTTTTAAGTCAACTGACTGAACTCTTATTATGTATTACACATCATTTACCAGTAGAACTGACTTCCAAAGAATTACTCTGCAAAGTGAAAGTTTGCGGAAATAAGATATTTCTATGCTTCTTTTGTAACAGCTGGATTTTGACCTTTATTATGGGGAGAGGGGNNGGGGGGGGGGGGGTAGTATATTGCACTCAACCGACAAAATGTCTCCTCTTACGTCCCTTTCCCCATTCTCAGCTTTGTGCCCCTCTCTGTCTTTTGATACTGGACACCGGTAATATTCTCTATGAGGGTCCTCTCTACTACTAGATCTCATGTTACATATTTCCATATCCGATATAAATGTAGAATTTTATTTTTATTTAATAAAGGGTCCACACGTTGCTATTTTAAGAACAGCTACCCGAATAATGAGTACTTTAACAAGCCTAACTACATCGCCAGATTAACTGGAAGTACATTATCTTCAGAAAGTTTATCGAGTGTGACTGCTCTGTCGTCTCTTAAGGATCCGCCCCCAGCTGGACAGTAATAGGCTCTTATCTGGGTGACTAGTACTACAGGTCAATGACAGTCCTTTGAACAGATTGTTCAGAATGGTTCTCACCGCTGCAAGCGAGTGCGCCATTTCCTGATTTTATGTAATGCGATTTGAAATGTGGAATATATTCATTGCGCTCGGTGTGACCTGTGTATTTATGCAGGGCAGTTGTAGTTAGTTAAGCACCTTGAAATTTTCAATAATAACCTTACCGAATGTATTTTTATTGGTTCTAACTTCAGCCGTTATCCATTACATTTTCAAGCAGCATATCTGATGACCTGTAACCATTCCAGAGCTCTGGACACCACGCAAGTTTTTTCATGTGGCTGTAGAGGAAATAGTAGCTTTCTCTGTCGTCAGCTTATCACCTCCTACAATGACCCACCAAACTATACAATAACAAAGCAACGAAATTATAATGCGTTGAAATGCCAGAATAATACGTCTAATCTAATAAAGAGACTCCACCCACACTCAAACGAGGAGTTTTCACATGCACAGGGGTATAGCACAATCCGGTGAGGGGCCGAAGGAGTGATAAGGATTGAAGTTAGTAGTATATAAAAACTAAAACCTGAATGTGAATTCGAATCTGATCCCCTTACCACTCCTCTCTCTCTCTCTCTCTCTCTCTCTCTCTCTCTCTCTCTCTCTCTCT